>ML832392.1:0-16010 GCA_009831015.1 Picea engelmannii | reverse complement strand
ATATTTGGTAGGTGCAAGGTTTGTGGTCAAATCAGACCATAACAGTCTTAAATATCTATTGGAGCAGAAGGATTTGAATGAAAGACAACAAAAATGGGTAAGCAAAATACAGGCCTACGACTTCGACATTGAATTCGTCAAAGAGAAGAAAAACGCAGTAGCCGATGCATTATCCAGGAGGCCATCCATTTTTGCCATGTCCGGTATGTCAGTTGACTGAAAGGATCACTTGATAGTGGAATATGAAAAGGATCAATTCACTTGTCAACTGTTGGATGGAAAAATACAGGACGACAACTTCAGGGTCATGAAGGACCTCATTTATTACAAAGGTTGAATCTTCTTAGTTCCTGGATTAGCTCTCAAAGCTAAGATCCTGCATGCATGTCATAACTCACCCGTAGCAGGACATCAGGGCATCATTAAGACGTACGGGCAGGTGAGAGAGAGGTTTGCATGGAAAGGCCTCAAGGAGGATGTGATTAAGCATGTCAAAGAGTGCACTACATGCCAAGAAAACAAGGATGAGCACACGCACCCTGCAGGACTGTTGCAGCCCCTACCCATTCCAGAGCACAAATGGGAAAGTATATCCATGGATTTCATCACCGGGTTGCCCAGAGCACTGGGGAAGGATTTCATTTTCGTGGTGGTAGACAGGTTGACAAAGTTTGCACACTTCTTTTCCATAGCCATAGACTTCAGCGCAGCACAGGTGGCCGAATTATTTTTCAGAGAGGTGTTCAGACTACACGGCCTACCCAAGACCATTATCAGTGACAGGGACAACAGATTCATGAGTACGTTTCGGCAGGAGTTGTTCAGATTAGTGGGTATGACATTGAATCCTAGTACTATCTATCACCCTCAGACAGATGGTCAGACTGAAATAGTCAACAAATGGGTGGAAGGCTACCTCAGAAATTACATAGCAGGACCACAGAAAGCATGGGTTAGATGGTTGCACTTGGTAGAATATTGCTACAACACCACCCATCATGTATCCATAGGCATGACACCATTCAAAGCTTTATATAGCTATGATCCCCTTTCCTTTGTGGAGATTGCCTTTGGGGACAGTAGGGCACCCATGGTGCAGGAATGGGTACAACAGAGCCAAGACATTCTCTGGGAGTTGAAGGATCATTACAGAGGGCACATAATTAACAGAAGGTCCAGGCAGACAAACAAAGAATGGAGCGCACTTTTGAAGTGGGTGACTTGGTTTATTTGAGGCTCCAACCTTATTGGCAGGCCTCAATTAAAAGAAGCGGAGCAGAAAAACTACAACCACATTTCATTGGGCTCTATAGGATCAACAAAAAGATAGGGGTTGTGGCTTATGAGTTAGAGCTTCCACTAGGCAGCCGGATATACAATGTCTTCCATGTATCCTGCCTGAAGAAGGCCATCGGCCAACACATCCACCCCATTGAGATACTACCTCCCATGGATGAAGAAGGTCAATTGGTGTTGATTCCGGAAGAGATATTGGAAGTTCGAGAAAAGAAGCTCCGAGAGAGAAGCATTAAGGAGTATCTGATCAGGTGGAAAGACTTGCCCATTGAGGATGCCACTTGGGAGAGTGAACAGATGGTACGAGATGCAGGTTTGGAATTGCTTGAGGATAAGCAATTTCAAGCAAGGGAGACTGTAATGTGCCCCACCTCTTAGGGAAGTGATGAGGAGACTCAGTGGCCTGGGCACCCCCACTAGGTCATAGTCTCACATTGAGGGGGGAGGTCAACTAGATTAAAGTTATATTTTTAAGTTGAATTGAGAAAGGGAAAGGATAAAAAAGGAGGGAAAGATAAGTCAACAAAAGAATATAATTTAACCCTGGGAGTTAACTTAACTCAATAGAGGATTAGAAGGAAAAATATAAGTAAGAGGCAAGGGCGCACCTATTAGGCATTCTGGATTTGGCATATTGCTTGTTATTGTTCTTGAGCATTCAATTTGGGGGTTTTGCTGTACAAACCCTTGTGAGCAACTCAGTGGTGAAATATCCACTCAACTTGTTCCACAGCTTGGTCTCAGGGATGAAAGATTCCTCCACACCATTCTATTCTCATCATATCTCTTCCTAGTGCTTCTGAAGATAACAGGGCCGTATAGTTTTGAGGAGTTTCAGCAAGGGCACACCATCTTGAAGAGAAGGGTTTGATCTAGCCAATCAGGAGGAGTGTTGGGCATTTCATTAGTTGGGTTTTACTTGCAGGTGCTCCACCATCATTTTGAGTGCTTTTCCAGAGAGTTATCACCATCAGACATTTAGACTCAGACTGGGATGATTTGGAGGAAAGGAGGACGTCCCACCATTTTGTATTTCTAAGATCTAGAGAGATCGGCTTGAGATCAGGGTCCGAAACTTCACCCACAAGGTTCTCTTAGCCCGATCTACATTCCGGGAGAGTTTCAAAGCATTTGAAAGATTTTCTCATCAGGGCCGAATCACCAAGGGTTTCAACTATCTAGCAGGGCGCAGCTTCAGCAGAAGATTCGGAGTTTGGAGGGGTTTTCCTTAGACGTTGAGCTTGAGACTTCAGGAGGGTGATCCTATCATCCCGATCTATCATCTGACAGATTTTGGACTCGTTTGGAGCCTTCCTTCAGTTGGGCCAATTTATTGAGGGTTTCAGCCTTCTAGTGGAGCATGGCACTTTCCAGCTGAGGGACATTGGCATTCATTTCTGCATGTATTGGTCTTCATATCTTATTCAACCTTTGGGAGGCTTATTGTATCAGCAGGAGCATTTTGTAGCAGCTCATACTTGTCTTGCATTGGAGCCATCTGAAGATTATTCCAGATCTGCTCATTCTATTGTATCTTATTCATGATTCTATAATAAAGTAGTAGTTAGTGATTCCAAGCGAAAAAATTGTCTTGTGATCATTACAGTGGTATCAGATCTTCGATCCTCCAAACCTGTGGAAGGATCGACGCATGCAGAGGTACAGTGGTATTTTCATGGGTCGAAGGAAGAAACCGAGCAGTGAAACAGAGGCCGAAATGGAAGGGTCAGGGGATGACCACGAGCCTCTAGGCTTGGCTCTCATAGCAACCGAGTTTGACAAGTTCCAACAATCCGTCAATTGCACGAAAAGCACATTGGTCCAACACTTGGGCGAGTACCATGAAACCAACAGAAGGGGACAGGCCGAACTCTCTGAAACTTTGAAGAGGGTTGACGAGAACCTGCAGATAATGAACAAGAATCAATCCAAGCTAAATGAACTTCTGATGCAAGTGACCCATCAAGGGAAGAACCCTGATACATATGGGAATAAGGAGGCTGGTGGATTTGGTGGAACCCATGAGGAGATCAGGTATCATCCGGAGAAAGGCCCCAGATCCGAAGGAAGTTTGGAAGGAGACACGACATAGTGTCAAATGGGTAGCAGGGTCAATCATAAGCGATACATACCTACATTCACAGATGAATAGTTTGGCCGACTTTCAGGTAGCAGAACTAACCCCAGACCTTACATGCCCACATTCACAGATAAGCAAGGGAAAACAGAACAGGTTGAAGACTTTGTGGAACAAATAGCGAGAAGTACCAAGGAGTACTACAGTTTGGATATGAGGGTCCAAAGACAGATGTCCCTAGATCAGTATTTCCAACTCAGGTTCAGAAATCAACCTAGGACGAACCACAGGGGCAGTTTTGAGTTTGAACATAGAGCAGGGAAGATAGAAATCCCTTACTTTGATGGTACAACCAAGATGACAACACAGTCTTGGGTACAAAAGCTGGATACCTACTTATAGCTCAATCCCATGAGGGAAATGGAGATCATCAAGTTTTCGACTATGTACTTGGATGGCAAGGCCCATGACTGGTGGTATCACGGACTCACCACACTCGGCCATAATCACATTGTGTCCTATACATAATTCACTCAGAGGCTCATTGATAGATTTGATCAAGGAGATCCTGAGCTACATTTCCAGGAGCTCACTCAACTAAAGCAAATAGATACGGCTGAAGTATATATTGATGAATTTTAGAGGTTGGCAATTATGGTACAGGATATGTCCTCGACCAGGCTCATGATGCTTTTCACAGAAGGGTTGGGTAAAGGCCTTTAAACCCAACAACGTACAGGAGGCCATTTGGAGGACGAGGGATTTGGGGCCAGTTGCGAAGCCTAAATTCATACCCAGACCACCTCTTAATAGTGGAGGAAGAGATCAAAGACCTCCAATGAATCAGGGAGGACGTGACCCAAAAGGGTTGGACAGGGGCCGTGGTAGGATAGATGACAACACCAGAAGGGAACTGAGGAGAAAGCAACTCTGCTTCACTTGCAAAGAACTGTGGAATCCGTCACATAAGTGCATGGGACGTGGACAGGTTCACTATATAGAAGTTACCTCGGACAATGAAGAGGAGGAAGAGTATGGTCAGATACAAAACATTGAGGCCGAAACTACAGAGACAACAGAAGAGGAAGTTCCATAGCTTGACTATGCGGCTGGAGAGAAGGCTATGTTGGCATCTATCAGCGGGGTACCCAAGTTCAACACCTTTAGGATGAGAGGGGTCTTGTAGGGACAGAGAGTCTCGGTTTTGATTGATGGAGGAGCTTCTCACAATTTCATTGATGCAGCATTACTGAAGAGGAGGCACATACCTATAGTATAATTTGAAGGATTCAAAGTGGAGGTAGCAGGCGGGAGTACTATGCCCTGTGACAGATACATACCAGGTATGAAACTCACCTTGGGCAGGCATGAGTTAGTTCAAGATGTGTATGTGATGGATCTTCCCGATACCAACATCATCCTAGGGGTACAGTGGCTCAACACTTTAGGACCCATCACCACCAATTACAAGACCATGGAAATGTCCTTTGTAGAGGAAGGAGGACGAAAGGTTGTGCTCAGAGGCATGACAGGTAACTCTGCTAGAGTGGCCACGGCCAAGAGGATGGAAGCCATCTTCAGAAGGGAAGAAATTGTATACGCAGCAGAATGCAAGATCTCAACACGGGTGGATGAGAAGGGAAAGGTGCATTACACACCAAAGATTAAAAGAATCCTTGACAGGCACCATAAGGTGTTTGGGCCAATTCCTCCAGGTGTGCCACCGGACAGGGGGTTTGAGCACATCATTGAGCTAGAAGCAGGGGCTAAACCTATTATCACCACACCCTATAGGCACCCTAAGAAGTATAAAGACGATATAGAGAAGGCCATCAAAGAGATTCTAGACATGGGACATATCAGGCCGAGTTCAAGCCCATTTGCTTCTTCAGTAGTCTTGGTAAAGAAGAGGGATGGAACAATGAGAATGTGCATTGACTTCCGAGCTTTGAATAAAAAGACGATAAAAAACTGGTACCCCATACCCAGGATTGATGAGTTGTTGGATGAGCTGCATGGAGCTATCTATTTCATAAAAATTGACCTTCATTTGGGCTACCATCAAATCAAGATGAGGGAGGAGGACATCTCAAAAACAACTTTTTGGTGTCATTACAGCCATTACGAGTTTTTGGTAATGCCCTTTGGGTTAACCAATGCCCTGGCCACATTTCAGTCCTGCATGAATCATGTGTTCAACAAACAGCTGAGGAAACACTTGTTGGTATTCTTTGATGACTTGCTCATTTACAGCAAGACCTGGGAGGAACACCTTCGACATGTGGACCAAATCCTGTCAATCATGGAAGAATAATCACTATATGCCAAGGAATCCAAGTGTGAGTTTGGGATGACAGAGGTGCTCTACTTGGGACACATCATAGGGGAAAAAGGGGTACAGGTACACTAGGAGAAAATAACAACCATTAGGGAATGGCCTACTATGAAGACACTCACATAATTGAGGGGATTCCTGGGCCTATGCACATACTACAGGAAATTTGTCAAAGGGTTCTCTCAACTGTGCACACCCTTGACTGACCTGACCAAAAATGGGTCCTTCAAATGGAATGACGAGGCCCAAACCACGATGGAGAGAATGAAATAAGTCATGAGCACCTGCCTAGTTCTAGCTCTTCCAGATTTCGACATACCCTTCACCTTGGAGTGTGATGCCTCGGGGGAAGGTATTGGGGTTGTGTTGATGCAGAATAGGCACCCCCTTGCCTATGAAAGTCGAAAACTCAGGGGTCCTGAGCTACTTTACAACATTTACGACAAAGAAATGCTGGCTATCATGCATGCACTAGCCAAATTCAGGCAATATTTGGTAGGTGCAAGGTTTGTGGTCAAATCAGAGCATAACAGTCTTAAATATCTATTGGAGCAGAAGGATTTGAATGAAAGACAACAAAAATGGGTAAGAAAAATACAGGCCTACGACTTCAACATTGAATTCGTCAAAGGGAAGAACAATGCAGTAGCCAATGCATTATCCAGGAGGCCATCCATTTTTTCCATGTTCGGTATGTCAGTTGACTGGAAGGATCACTTGATAGTGGAATATGCAAAGGATCAGTTCGCTTGTCAACTGTTGGATGGACAAATACAGGACGACAACTTCAGGGTCATGAAGGACCTCATTTATTACAAAGGCCGAATCTTCTTAGTTCCTGGATCAGCTCTCAAAGATAAGATCTTGCATGCATGTCATAACTCACCCGTAGCAGGACATTAGGGCATCAGTAAGACGTACCGACAGGTGAGAGAGAGGTTTGCATGGAAAGGCCTCAAGGAGGATGTGATTAAGCATGTTAAAGAGTGCACTACATGCCAAGAAAACACAGATGAGCACACGCACTCTGCAGGACTGTTGCAGCCCCTACCCATTCCATAGCACAAATGGGAAAGTATATCCATGGATTTCATCACCGGGTTGCCCAGAGCACAGGGGAAGGATTTCATTTTCATGGTGGTAGACAGGTTGATGAAGTTTGCACACTTCTTTTCCATAGTCACAGACTTCATCACAACATAGGTGGCTAAATTATTTTTCAGAGAGGTGTTCAGACTACATGGCCTACCTAAGACCATTATCAGTGACAGGGACAACAAATTCATGAGTACGTTTAGGCAGGAGTTGTTCAGATTAGTGGGTACGACATTGATTCCTAGTACTAGCTATCACCCTCAGACGGACGGTCAGACTGAAATAGTCAACAAATGGGTGGAAGGCTACCTCAGAAATTACGTAGCAGGACAACAGAAAGCATGGGTCAGATGGTTGCACTTGGTAGAATATTGCTACAACACCACCCATCATGTATCCATAGGCATGACACCATTCAAAGCTTTATATAGATATGATCCCCTTTCCTTTGTGAAGATTGCCTTTGGGGACAGCAGGGCACCCATGGTGCAGGATTGGGTGCAACAGAGCCAGGACATTCTTTGGGTGTTGAAAGATCATTTACAGAGGGCACAGAATCAACATAAGGTCCAGGTGGACAAACACATAGTGGAGCACACTTTTGAAGTGGTTGACTTGGTTTATTTGAGGCTCCAACCTTATCGGCAGACTTCAATTAAAAGAAGCGGAGCAAAAAAACTACAGCCGCGTTTCTTTGGGCCCTACAGGATCAACAGAAAGATAGGGGCCATGGCTTATGAGTTAGAGCTTCCACTAGGCAGCGATACACAATGTCTTCCATGTATCCTGCCTGAAGAAGGCCATCGGCCAACACATATGCCCCATTGAGATACTACCTCCCATGGACGAAGAAGGTCAGTTGGTGTTGATTCCGGAAGAGATATTGGAAATTTGAGAAAAGAAGCTCCGGAAGAGAAGCATCAAGGACTATCTGATCAGGTGGAAAGACTTGCCCATTGAGGATGCCACCTGGGAGAGTGAACAGATGGTAGGAGATGCAGTTTTGGAATTGCTTGAGGACAAACAATTTCAAGCAGGGGAGATTGTAATGTCCCCCACCTCTTAGGGAGGTGATGAGGAGACTCAGTGGCCTGGGCACCCCCACTAGATCATAGTCTCACATTGAGGGGGGAGGTCAACTAGATTAAAGTTATATTTTTAAGTTGAATTGAGAAAGGGAAAGGATAAAAAAGGAGGGAAAGACAACTCAACAGAAGAATAGAAGTTAACCCTGGGAGTTAACTTAACTCAACAAAGGATTAGAAGGAAAAGTATAAGTAAGAGGCAAGGGCACACCTATTAGGCATTCTGGATTTGGCATATTGCTTGTTATTGCTCTTGAGCATTCAGTTTGGGGGTTTTGTTGTACAAACCCTTGTGAGCAGCTCAGTGGTGAAATATCCACTCACCTTGTTCCACAGCTTGGTCTCAGGGATGAAAGATTCATCCACACCATTATATTCTCAGCATACCTTTTCCTAGTGCTTCAGAAGATAACAGGGCCGTACTGTTTTGAGAAGTTTCAGCAAGGGCGCACCATTTTGAAGAGAAGGGTTCGATCTAGCCATTCAGGAGGAGCATTGGGCATTTCATCAGTTGGGTTTTACTTGCAGGTGCTCCACCATCATTTTGAGTGCTTTTCCAGAGAGTTATCACCATCAAACATTTAGATTTAGACTGGGACGATTTGGAGGAAAGGAGGACGTCCCACCATTTTGTATTTCTTAGATCTAGAGAGATCGGCTTGAGATCGGGGTCCGAAACTTCACCCACAAGGTTCTCTTAGCCCAATCTACATTCCGGGAGAGTTTCAGAGCATTTGGAGGCTTTTCTCATCAGGGCCGAATCACCAAGGGTTTCAGCTATCTAGGAGGGCGCAACTTCAGCAGAAGATTCAAAGTTTGGAGGGGTTTGCCTTGGACGTTGAGCTTGAGACTTCAGGAGGGTGATCCTATCACCCCAATCTATCATCTGGCCGAGTTTGGACTCATTTGGAGCCTTCCTTCAGTTGGGCCGATTTATTGAGGGTTTCAGCCTTCTAGTGGAGCGTGGCACTTTCCAGCTAAGGGACATTAGCATTCATTTCTTCATGTATTGGTCTTCATATCTTATTCAGCCTTTGGGAGGCTTATTGTATCAGCAGGAGCATTTTGTAGCAGCTCATACTTGTCTTGCATTGGAGCCATTTGAAGATTATTCCAGATCTTCTCATTCTATTGTATCTGATTCATGATTCTATAATAAAGTAGTAGTTAGTGATTCCAAGAGAAAAATTTGGCTTGGGATCATTACACCGCCATATGCCCAAAATGTCTCAATATCAAATGGGACTCTATTATGGCATGCTAGGTTTGGTCATCTCCATTTTAGGAGTCTTGGTCTACTCCAAAAACACTCAATGGTCAAAGGTCTCCTTGTTTTGAATGAACAATATAGTCCTTGTGAAAGTTGTTTACTTGGAAAGCATAAAAGAAACAACTTTCCAACATCCTTCCATAGAGCAAAAGAACATTTAGAATTGGTTCACATCGATCTTTGTGGATCGATGAAAACCCAATCCATTGGTGGTAGCTTTTATTTTCTAACCTTTATTGATGATTTCAGCATGAAAATTTGGATTTATTTTAGTTTGAAATTTTCTCAAGGTTCAAAGAATTCAAAGTTGAAGTAGAAAAATAGAGTGGTAAAGTTTTGAAAGTGTTTAGGTCAAATGGAAGAGGAGAATACAATTCAAAATATTTTGTAGATTTTTGTAAACAACATGACAGTATAATGCAAACTACAACCAGATATACTCCACAACAAAATGGAGTGGTTGGAAAGAAAAATCAGACCATCATGAACATGGCCAAAAGTATGCACAGAGCAAAGAATTTGTTCAATGAATATTGGGTTGAAGCAGTTGTTTGTTCAATTTACATCTTGAACAAATATCTAACAATAAGTGTCAAAGATAAAGTACCTCAAGAAGCATAGAGTGGCACAAAGTCAAATGTATTTCACTTCAAAACTTTTGGCTGCATTTCTTTTGCACATATGCCCAAAGAGATGAGAAAGAAACTTGACAACATGAGTGGAAAATGTATCTTCATAGGATACAATGAGCAATCAAAAGCCTATAGATTATATAATCCAGTCACCAAAAAATTTCTGATGAGCAGGGATGTCAAATTCTTAGAGAACAAATCATGGAGTGAGCAAGAAAATGAGGCATTAGATAGTCAAAGTCCACTGCATCAAATTGATGAACAAACAAAAAATTCATAACAACAAGCACATCCACCAATACTGCCAAGATTATAAGTATAAAGACAACAAGAACATTATGGAAATGGTTCTTATTCAAGTACTGAATCATCTACTTCTATAGAAAATCAGAGAACAAGAAGCATAAGGGAAATTTATAAGCAGAACAATGACATTGAGTAGCATAGTCATTTTCCCCTACTATCTTGTCAGCTAACTTACTTTGAAGAAGAAGTAAAAGAGAATGATTGGGTACAATCCATGAATGAGGAAATTGAAGCTATATAAATGAACAAAACTTGGGATCTTGTTGATCTGCCAGCAGAAAAGAATTAAAAAAAAAAAAAAAACAGCATAGGTTCCAATGGGTGTACAAAACAAAACAAAATGAAAAATGAAAGATTGAGAAGCATAAGGCAAGACTAATTGCCAATGGTTTCTTTCAAAAACTTGACATAGACTATGGTGAAACCTTTGCTCCAATAACAAAGTTAAATACAATCAAAACCATTCTAGCCACTGTAGCTCAAAACAAATGACAAGTCTTTCAATTGGATGTAAATTCATCCCTTTTAAATGGCATATTGCAAGAAGAAGTATATGTGGATCAACCACCTAGATTTAAAGTCAAAGGACAAGAGAATAAGTGTACAAGTTTAAGAAAGTCGTGTATGGCTTTAAGTAAATTCCAAGAGCTTGGTACAGTCAAATTGACTATTACCTGATCAAAGTTGGATTCAGCTGGAGCACTAATGAGCCCACTCTTTATACAAAATCAAATCAAGAAGGTAAAATTCCCATTGTTTGTCTTTATGTTGATGATATGAACTACACAGGTAATCTTATGATAGAATAATTTTAAGCTGCCATGAAAACATAATTTTAAATGACTGATCTTGGTGTCATGAAATATTTTTTGAGAATTGAAGTTGATCAATCTTTCCATGGTATTTTTGTCTGTCAACAAAAATATGCTACAAACATTCTCAAAAGGTTTAAAATGGATAAATGCAAGCCAACAACAAATCTTATTGAGCTAGGAACAAAAGCCAACAACAAATCTTATTGAGCTAGGAACAAAATTGAACAAACAAGATGAAGGCTCAATAGTTGATTCAGCATTATATAATAGGCCAAGGCTCAATAGTTGATTCAACATTATATAATAGGCTAGTAGGTAGTGTCATGTAACTTACTGCAATAAGACCCAATATTATGTATGCAACAAGTTTATATTGTAGGGACAATCAACTATGGTTTGTGGCACACAACTTCTGAATATCATTCTCTTCTTACAAGATTAAAAAACAATGATTTTGTATGCAATTTAAATAACAAGAAAAAGACATACATCTGGTTATGCTTTTCATTTTGCAACAAAATTGATTTCATGTGCATCTAATAAAAAAACCCATAGGTGCAATTTCTTGCTTAAAAACAATTTAGATGAAGAAAAACAATTTGAGAACAACGCCTTACATTGATGGGATCTTCGGAAATAAAGTGATCATATATTAGGTTATATTTAGATCGAACAGTATAGTCGATCAGCACAGGAATGTTCCAACTATGACAGCGATCTTCCCTGCTTCAGAATGAGACAGAAATCAGGACGCGAGCTTTGTTTTGAGAATGTCATATCCAGTTTCAAGTATGATGCCATGCAAATCAAGAAGCTCAGAAAGCTGCTGGGTGGACATGGCTGCCATTACTCTTCTGGCCGCCTTTCTTCTTTCCTCGTCCATACGAAGCTTTGCCAGATAGGACATTGAATTCCTGACAGTCGCTCCCAAATGCTTCAGCCTTTTCTCCTCCTCTACGCTCAGCTGTGAAATGTTTAATAACAAACAAAAGCACAAAATTTTAGAAACTGGTCCATAAACAGATTAAAAGAGATCAAACCGCATTTAGTGATAGCAAAGTTCTCTTGTTACACCTGAAGGAGTAATCCTCCGGGTATTTGATCTGAATTTGTATTTGTTTCAGTACTTCTCTTTTGCATCTGGGTCTGATCATCGTACAGAGCCTTCGCTGCAGAATGGGTGCCTAAAATATTTTTCCTTTGCTTTTCCATTTCGCCTTCCCGTGTAGGGGCCATCAGCTTCTTCTGATATGCTACCACGGCCTTTACAAACTCCTGAAAAGCTATAAGCAATTAATACTATTTTGAACATTGGTTGATAATAATCATGCTAACAGGCAATTGTACATTCTAGAACATGGAAACAACAGAATCTAGAACGTAAAAAAGTATTCTAGAGGAGATTTTATGGTTCTGCAAGTTAATTTTTCAGTTTTTTACACAACATTTCAAGAGAGGGAAAGGTTAAACAAGGAACCATTTTTAATATGATACATCACTTTTTTATTGGAGTTATTTTTAGTTCTATTAGTTTTACTGTAAATTCGGGTAATCTAGGGTTCAGCCATAAAATTAATGATTGATTTTGTGAATGGTTCTCAAATGACCAAATCTGCAATCAAGTTATGGTACGTTAAGGTCAGATTCAGCCATAGAGTTAATGATTATGATTGATTTTGTTAAGGTCAGATTCAGCGATAAAGTTAATGATTATGATTGATTTTGTGAATAGTTCTCAAATGACCAAATATACAATAAGTTAAGGTCAGATTTCCATTGATATAAGAATTATGCTAAGTTAAGGTCAGATTTCCATTGATATAAGAATTATGCTAAGTTAAGGTCAGATTTCCATTGATATATCCTGAATAATCAAAACCTGGCTCAATGATCCCTTTTAATTTATCTTCTAAATAACGAATCAACAGGAAGCACCATTATAATATTTTGTGTTTACTAAATTAACATAAAAATTATAATGTATGAACACTTATATAACATAACATTACCTCATAAACACGAGGACATCCAGGATAATCAAAACTAAACTTCAGCCATCCATTTTCATCTGTCTGGTTCAGATCTTGATGGCGCCTCATGCGTTCTGGGTGGAACTGGAGGCCCACGATGAATTTTCCTTCCTCTGGATTGTAGTCATCAGGATCATAAAATGCTTCGATCAAACCGTCCTGTGAAAAGGCCATGGGTTTGAATCTGTTTGCCAGCTTCTTTACGCCCTGGAAAGGTGCATTAATAATACAAATGTTATAACACAACCAATTCGGAGCCGAAGCCTATCATAAGAATCTTGGAAGAAAAATTGTAGGAAGAAGTTGAGATTTCAGTAGGGTTCAGACGCAATTCTTATAAGAAGAATTCAGAGTAAAGCCACGAAGTCGTCATTCAATGATGTTATCAAATATGTATTTTATAATGAGAGGGAAAAGCGTTGCATGAATAGAACATATTATACCACCAAGTAGCAGTAATTGTAATACAACATGAAGAAAGATTGATATGATATTTTGTAGCGTCAATTTGTTTTCTCAAATCAGAGTTTGAAGAAAGATAGTGTCAAAACTTCAAAACAGAGACCATGTGCTTTTTTAAACGACCTGCATAAACTTTATTCAAGATACAAACCTCGTCGTACCCCAGAAAAAAGTTTGATTCAATCTGTTTTACACAATATTCATTATTATTATGATTACAAAACTAAATTACTGTAATAGTTGGTACAAGTTTTCTTACACGTGAAGGTGGCCGGTAAGCATGGCAATGAATGACTTCATAGCGTGGCCTGCTAATCAGTCACTGAATATGACATTATTTCTTAATGAGGGACTTTAAGCGATCAGGATTTTGAAAATTCATTATTTTTTTATTTTTTTTTTGTTTGTTTGTTGGATAGGTTGGCTTGAATTTTTTTCTTTACCCCATGACAGAAGGGTATCCTATTCTTTTAATTACATAGTTAACCATTTATTCTTTACATTATTTAAGCTTGTCTTATTAACAGTTACGGCCTCAGACATTCAATGTTGCATAGCAGAGTGGATATTGTTTTGCAACCTGTTTCAGTATTCAATGTTGCTTAGCTGAGTGAATATTGACTGCCAAGTTGGAGCAGATATTACTCTGCCACATGTAGCAGCATTCAATGTTGCATATCAGAGTGGACATTGGCTGGAGCAATGTCCACCTTGTTAGACAACATTGAATGCTGAGGCCAAGTAGTCTATAGACCTTCTGATCTGAAATGCTTTCAGATTCAATAATCTATATTCTATTTATAGACTGTCCTATCTGAATTGCTTTCAGATCCAACAACCTATAAACCACCAACCACAGCATTGCTGCATAATAGAATATCTTTTCAGATCCAATGATCTATATTTTATCTATAGACAGTCATATCTGAATTGCTTTCAGATCCAACAACCTATAAACGGCCAACCACAACATTACTATGGTATAAACCAACAACAACCTTGCTCTCAACTCTCAAGGTTACCCTCATAGTTTCTAATTAAATCCTTCTGACTCAGCCTTTCAGAGAAAAAAACATGAAATTAACGATAATATTTCTTACAGTTGGTTATTCCTCGTTTCTTCCCCACGATTCTTTCTTGCTGTGTTCCTCAATCATTGTAGCTGTGTTTCACTCATAGTTCTTCCCCTTAACAACGAACAAGACGAGTGACATTTCTTTTACCTAAGAGCTTAAAAGCTTAAATTTTTTTTTTGAAGATGGATAATATAAATAAAAAAGGTAGAGATATTTGCTGAATTTTTTCACATAATTTACTAAAATTTTAAGAGGATAAAATATATATATATATATATATATATATATATATATATATATATATATATAAAAGCTACCCTAATATTCTGCATTCTTGTATGACGGTTGGTATACCTGGTGATGATAGCTATTAACCAGAAGATGATCCACGCAGTTACCCTTTAATGAACTTTCAAACCATTCTTGAAGAGGAGTATCTTCAACCACTTTGATAGGATGCCGATGACCATCGTAATCATCATAGTTTAGATGCCTAACTTTAACGCCTGATTGTTTAAACAGTTCTGTCTCTACATCCTGTACAGTACCATAAAACGTGCAAATTATCAGTATTTATGGTACAGTCTACTTGTCTAGCAGGTATGGAAGATAAAAACCATTAGCTTACCTGATATAAGGTCCCCCCGCAAGCCACATTGAGAACCTGAGACCCTCTGCATATACCCATATATGGTATATTTCTCTCCACACAGCGTCGTGCAAGATGCATTTCTATGGAATCCTTGGATCTGTCTATGGTAGTATCGCTGCTGTGCAATCTCATGATTTCTTCAAGTTCTTCAGAAGAGAAACCCCACAACTCGTTATCGTATAGAGAAGGATCAACGTCCTCCCCTTCACAGAGGAGGACTCCATGAATGGGTTCAAAGCTCTCTAGCATCAGTTCTACTCCTGAAACTCTCGGTACAATTACTGGGACTGCTCCATAGTTCACTATCAAATCCAGGTGGTATTCTCCTGCACGCACAACTTTCCATCCTAATTATTATTTCATCCTCAATTTTCTCTGCTAGTGAAGGGCATGGGATACATTGAAATTTAAAAATAATGAATTGGGTTCTCTGTCAAGGGGGGCACAAGCAGAGAAAATTTAAGATCTCTGAGATCATTATGGAGCACAAGAATGGGAAATGTCCTGCAGCAAATCAACTGATGAATTAATAAGAGAAGGGCGTAGTCGACATACTTACCCACGAAATCAACGAATTTGTTCTTACGAACTGTTCTTCTGGAGACGATGAG
This sequence comes from Picea engelmannii, assembly GCA_009831015.1. NCBI lineage: Eukaryota > Viridiplantae > Streptophyta > Pinopsida > Pinales > Pinaceae > Picea > Picea engelmannii. The sequence goes on along the minus strand of ML832392.1, from coordinate 268 downwards.
AACCCTTGGAAGCACTGACTTGAGCTTGGAAGCATCATTCATAACCATTACAGATTCAGAAGCGGGACACATGATGGGAATAAAAAAAGTGTGAATATCTGACACAAACACACAGTCCAGACAATGAGGGCTTTTGGATTTGATTTTCCTTTAACGCAAGCAACACCAACAAAAGCAAAAGCAGGAGCGCAGCTGGCTATTGGCATTCGATCGACCGTTATAACTTATAACATTGCTCCTTATATTTTACCCTTATCTTGTTTGGCGC
>ML832391.1:26863-40807 GCA_009831015.1 Picea engelmannii | reverse complement strand
AAATCCTTTAAGAAAATGTCAACTTTACTTTTGTCAAAGTGCAAATTCCTTTGATTATCATAATTCTCTTCAATGGTGCTCCTATGCATGGAAAATTTTAGAGTTAGGGTTAAATATTTATGATCAGAGTCAGGCTCATGGTCATTTAAAAGGTCAAAAGTTGTTATTTGGTTGGAAACATGGATATTAGATTTCACATAATCTACAACACTACTACCTAGCCCATGAATACAGGTTATTTGGTTGGAGTTTGGCCACTTCATTACTCCATTGCAAATTATTAGGTCTTGAGAGCTGCAGAGCTTGACCAACTCAATACCAAACAAATTCTCAATTAGGTCTTCAGAGCTTCTTTTGTAGCTATTAGATAAAACAAGGTCCTTATCTAGCCATAAAGGATTATGGTTGGAATCATCACTTAAAGCAGTAGCTTGTTTAATTGCAGTCCTAGCATTAAAGTCTCCTACCAGGAGGATATTACCTTCATTTTTCAAATTATAAATATCTTGTTCTAAATTATTATAGGGTTTATCTAGATTATTTTTCTTGTAAAAAGTAGAATTAATAGGTGCAAAATAACAAATTGTTGTATACATCTTCTTAGCATTGGTGTCTGGAATTTCTGTCCAAATGTATTGATTAAAAGGGTCAATCTTATGAAGTTGAGTGTGAGGAGAAATGTTTTTTATAATATAACAAGCTATGCCTCCTATCCCTCTACGGTGGGATTCTTTGTTCCATGTCGACCACAAGACAAATCCTTCCATGTTAGGGACCTTAGACTCCTCGTGCTCCCAAGTTTTAGCTAGACAGATAATATCAATACCACTCAGGATCCAACTTATCACAGGACCTTTGCGCCATGGAAAGCCACGACAATTCAAAAAAAGGATCCAAAGTGTCCGAAGTTCCTATTTATTATTATCCTTCTGGTCTCTATCCCTAACAATAGCTTTTCGATTTCTAATTATTGCCCATTTTCCTTCTTTCCTGACTTCTTTTGCCTTTTGAACTTCCTTCCTTAATTCAGCTTGGTCTTCGGGAATGAGGTCTTCATTTATAAATATTCCCGACCCTTTTAAGCTCAGAGATTTACTAAGTATGCTATATTTATGGTCATTACAACTTTGACACCGATCAACCTATCTTTGTGATCAATTATTTTTCCTAGCCTCTTTGCTTCTATGAGGTAAGCTGTATCAATTTGTGATTTATTTTTTAATTCTTCTTTTACTATTGTTAGCGTATCCTCCTCTTGTTGTTATTTTATACCAAAAATTATGAGGTTCAAGGCTCTTTTGTTACGCTCATGGTCCAATTCGATTAGATTATTCATTTCCTCTTTGATGGGTTTGATATCCAATTTGTTTTCCATATCACTGAGGGTCAAATTGTTGGTTAGTTTTTCTTCTAGCTCTTTAATCCTATCTCTCAAGTTGTGATTTTATTCAACCCCTCCTTGGGTTGATTGTTTATGTTTTTCCATTTCTTGAATTCTATCCTTCATTATCTGCAATTCACTCTTGAACCCTAAGAATCTATCCTCTATTTGAGTGTGAGTGGTATCTTTAAATTTTTTATCAATCATTGCCTCTAGCTCTATTTTAAGTTTTACGTCTCTTTCTTCACTTGTTTTTTCTAATGTTTCTAACTCTATTTGGATTTTGGCATCTCTCTCTTCTCTTTTTTTTTCTACTGATTCCATATAATCGTAAAGGATCTCTAGGGTGATTTTGGGGGGCCTCCCCTTGTTAGGGAGAGTTTTTGGAATAGGTGGTGGAGTGCTCATATTGAAAAGAAGAGAAAAAAGATGTAACAATTATTATTACGGATTGAATTTATCTCTCAAAACAATTTTTACTTATGAAACTTAAAATACAAAAATAAATAAAATATATTTAAATCTCCTAGAAGTCCAGAGAAACTACAAAGATTATTCTGGGTAAAAAAGGCAAAAACTACAAAGATTATTCCAGTTCAAAACCCTATATATATAATCTTAGAAATAAAATATCTCCTAAAAAATAAATAAACAAAGAAATATTAATATATTATTAGAGTTTTAGTAATGAAATGTATAAATTGATTAATACCTTTATACAATATTAATTAATACATTGTTAAAGTATTAATACACTAATAAATTAATACATTAATATTACATCATTACAATAATAATAAAAAAATACATTAAATCCATTAATAAATACATAACTAAAACATTAAAACATTAATATAGTATTAATATAGTGGTAAAGTAATACATTAATAATACATTAATTTATAATGTAACATATTAAATTAATAATATATTATTAAAGTAATAACACATTAATACATGCAATAATGAAGTATTAATACATTAATAAATAGATTATTAAGGTAGATAATACATTAATAAATAGGTAGACCTTGGTTGACTTTGGGAAGAAAAGGTGCACTATTGTTGATCGTGGTTGTCCTTCACCATGGTTGAATGTAATTGACCATGACCATGGTTGACTATAGTTGACCATGTGGATCTCATTGTGGTGGGATATGTTGATTATGTTTAACCAAATTTTACTATGGCACTACTACATTGCAATGTTGATCATGCCTTTTTCATCACATTGTGACATCACATGGCATCGTAAGGTTATAGTAATCAAGTTACGATGAAGGGTTTTTGTTTGTCACATTATGGTGTTGAAAGAGGTTTGTCATGGTATGAGAGTGGGTTATGTTCTTTGCATAGAGACGTCGTGAAATGTTCATCCCATTGAAATATTGATCTATGTTTTTCACATTGCAGCATTGGGTTGTGTACATCACATTGCGACAAGGGAAAGTGTTGGTCACATTACAACATTTGGGAATGTATTTCACAATGTGACATCAAAATATAAGCATCACATTGCAACACAACGATATGTTCGTCACATTACGATGATATGGATATGCTCGTCACATTGGAATGTCTGTTTATGTTCATCACATTGTGACGACAGGGAAATGTTTCACATTGCAAGCTTTGTATATGTTCGTCACATTGAAACGTTTGTATATGTTAGTCATTGAGACTATGGTTGATCGTGGTTGTCCTTCACCATGGTTGATTGTGGTTGACCATGACCACGGTTAACTATGGTTGGTTTTTTTTATTATGGTTGACCATTCCCATGGCTGACCTTCGTTGACCATATGGATCTTATTACGATGGTCTATGTTGATTATGTTGAACCAAAATTTATTATGGAACTACTACATTGAAATGTTGATCATGTTTTTTTCATCACATATGACGTCACATGACATCCTAAGGTTGTAATAATAAAATTACAATGAAGGGTTTTTTTGTTTGTCACGTTATCATGTTGGAATAGGTTTATCACAGCCCAACAGAGGGTTATGTTCGTTGCATAGTGACATTGATAAATGTTCATCTCATTCAAATGTTGGTCTATGTTTGTCAGATTGGGACATTGGGTTGTGTACATGACCTTGCAACAATCAGATGTGTTCATCCCATTGCAACGTTTGAAAATGTCTTTCACAATGTGATGTCGGAATATGGGCATCACATTGCAATGAAAGGATATATTTGTCACATTACAACAAGAGGGCTATCTTCGTCACATTGCAACATCCATTTATGTTTGTTACATTGCGACAAAAAGGATATCTTCATCACATTGCAATGTCGATATATGTTCATCACCTTGAGACATCCGTTTATGTTCGTCATTGAGACTATGGTTGATCGTGGTTGTCATTCACCTTGGTTGAATGTAGTTGACCCTGACCATGGTTGACTATGGTTTGCCAGGGTTTATTATGGTTGACCATGCCCATGGCTAACCTTTTTTTACCATGTGGATCTCATTATGGTGGTCTATGTTTATTATATTTAACCCAAATTTACTATGGCACTACTGCATTGAAATGTTGATCATGTTTTTTCATCACAATGTGATGTCACATGACATCGTAATGTTTTAGTAATCAAATTATGACAAAGGGTTTGTGTTTGTCACATTATGGTGTTGGAATAGGTTTGTCACATTATGGTGTTGGAATAGGTTTTCCACAATCTGATAGTGGGTTGTGTTCATCGCATAACAATGTTGGGAAATGTTCATCTCATTACAATGTTGGTATATGTTTGTCACAATGTGACAGTGGGTTGTGTACATCACATTGCAACAATGTGATGTATTCATCCCATTGCAATGTTTGGAAATGTCTTTCACAATGCGACATCATAATATGAACATCACATTGCAATGCATATATATGTTCGCCACATTACAAGGATAGGGATACGTTCATCACATTGCAATGTCTGATTATGTTTGTCACATTGTGATGTCAAGGATATGTTTGTCACCTTGAAACATCCATATATGTTCGTCACATTGAGGCTATGTTTGTCACATTGCGACGACAGGGATATGTTGATCACAATGCAACGTCTGTATATGTTCGTCACATTGAAATGTCTATATATTTTCATCACGCTGCGACGTTACTATGTTTGGTAGATTGCAATGTTACTATATTCGACACACAATGGCATTTGGAAATGTTTGTCGCATTTTGACATTACTATGTTTGATAGATTGGTAGATTTCAATGTTGCTATGTTCAACACATTGTGCGACATTACTATATTTGAAACATTGTGACATTTGGAAACGTTTGTCACATTGCGATGTCAGGATATGTGCATCACATTACAACGTGAGGAAATGTTCATCACATTGCGACGCAAAGGTGATGTGTGCCACATTGCAAAAGTTGTTTATGTTCATCACATTGTGACATTACTATCTGCATTGTGACGACTTCCCTATGCTTGTCACAATGCGACATCCATTTATGTTCATCACATTGTGCCATTACTATGTTCATCTGATTGCAATGTTACTATGTTCATCACTATGCAACGTTACTTTGTTTGACATATTTCAACGTTATTATGTTCATGTATATGTTTGTCACATTGCGACATTAGTATGTTTGGTAGATTGCAATGTTACTATATTTGACACATTGCGGTGTTTGGAAATGTTTGTCACATTGAGACATCGCTATATGTGTGTCACATTGCAACGTGAGGAAATGTTTTTCACATTGTGGCGACAAGGCTATTTGCGACACATTGCAATGTCTGTTTATGAATGTCACGCTATGGCATTACTATCCACATTGCCACGACATGCCTATTTTCATCACATTCTCACGTCGGTTTATGTTCATCACATTGTGACATTACTATGTTCAAATGATTCTAAAATTACTATGTTCGTAATATTGTAATATTGCAACGTTACTATGTTTTTCATTGTGCCACATTATTATGTTCAACATGTTTCAACATTACTATGGTCGTCACATTGTAACATCCAATTTTGTTCGTCAAATTGCAACGTCGGAGCATGTTCGTTGCATGAAAAGTTTGGCTTGTGTTCGACACATTACAAAAATGAAGTTTTGGTGAAGTTTTTATAAAAAATCTAATTAAGTGTTTCCTTTGTGAAAAAGATAGGAACTTTGAACTAACCCGATATATTACATAGAAGGAAACTTAGAATCACACATGTTCTAAGGACATTGATAACATATGATATTGAAGCGTAACATCTATTCCTTCCAAATAAGAATATATAAAATTAAAGTATGTGTTTATGCATTCTTATTTTTGGTGTTGCAAATTGTGATTCTCGAGAAAAAACAAAGGAAGGGGTTAAAAGCAATTATGATGTATAGTAGTAAAATATCTAATTGAAATCCATTTATGCATATAGTGATAGATATAGTAAATAGATTCATACAACTAATGTGCTCGTGACAATCCTTTCATGCCATGGTGTTTTATTTATATATATTATTTTATTTTTATATTTTATAATGAAATCAATTTTAATCAAAACAATATTTTTATAATGAAATCTATCAAGAAGATATAAAAGATATTTATATCTTTTATCAAATTTAAAATAACTTATGTAAATAAAAATATAAAATGTTATTTTTTTTTTTGATGTATTGTTATTATACATTTAGTTTAAAAATGTTTTTTTTTCTTGATATAATATATTGTTATTAGACATTTGATTTACATTAATATTTTTTTTTAAATTATAATTTTTTTTTTAATTATAATTATTTTATATATATATATATATATATATATTAATTTAATTTTTATTTAATTTAATATTTATTTGATGTAATTTTTATTATTGTTGTTTCAAATTTGTTCAATTACTTATTTTATGTGTTAGTATTTTGAAGACTTTTTAAAATAACTTTTTAAAATAATTTAATTTTTTATTTATTTGATGTAACTTTTATTATTATTGTGTCAAATTTGTTCAATTACTTATTTTATGTGTTAGTATTTTAGAGTCTTTTTAAAATAATTTAATTTTAATTAAAAAATAATGAAATTTTATATGTTAGTATTTTTCTAATTATTTTAAATAATTCATTTTCACTTAAATCAACAAAATAATCATTTATACTAGATCCCAAAACAAAAGAATATAAATATTTTTATTTCAATGCTTAGAATAACTTAAAATATATTAATTTTAATAATAATAATAATAATACTTATATTATATTTTATATGTTAGTGATAATTTTTCATGTGTTTCTTATAAATACTTGTATTTTATGTATTATTTATAAAAAATTTAAATATATTATATAATTAAAATTTTAAAAAAATATTAAATATAAATATTATATAAAAAATTCACGTATATAAATTATATAGGTTAAAATTCACATAGGTTAAAAGTGATATAGGTTAAAATTCACATAAGTTAAAATTCATATATTTTATAATTTTTCTTAAATTTTATTTTTGAACATTTTACAACACTTTCTTAGTTGAATTTCAAAGTTGTACTTTTCACGGTTACTTTGTGTTTTTTTTTAGTAAAAATTGCTAAAAAGTAATAAAATAGGCAGAAAATGAGACAGAATAGTACTCTAATATAGAGATATGGTGATATTATATAATGAAAAGATTCAAATGTGTACTCTAATATAGAGATATGGTGATATTATATAATGAAAAGATTCAAATGTGTACTCTAATATAGAGTTATGGTGATATTATATAATGAAAAGATTCAAATGTGTAATTATTAAAACGTGATAAGGAAAGAAAAAGCGTTTTCTATAATTAGTTAAGCAATTGAGATTCATTGAATTAGTTTGCATATTAAAAGGTTTACACGATGCCCTCTTGCATAGTAAAAGATTTGCAAGTTTAGAACTTGAATCCTGAAGAAATGTTTGAGAAAACAAATTTTAAATGAAACTGTCATGAGTTTGGGATTGAGTTTAAGAATCGGAAATTACACAATACATGGATTTAAGATTTGAGCAAGTGAGAGCTTGATTGGCCGAATAGTAATGGTGGTCAATACTGAAATATTTAATGCTTTCTATATTGAGTTTTACAAAATCTGATATAAAGTTATTTATATCAAACAGTGTAGCACAACATTAAAAAAACGACCAATACTGATGGTAATTGGGGTATGAAATTATGAAGCATATTACAAGGCGAACGCAACATTAAAAAAACTACCAATACTGGTGGTAATTAGGGTATGAAATTATGAATCAATTACAAGGGGAATGCAGTCTGAATGACTTTCCCCTCTCATCAATGCGTCTTTTCGGATGGTAGACTCTCTGGCAACCTGTTCTGGTTTCTACAATTCTGAAATTTACAATAAGGTTTTAAAATAATTTAAAATTATAAATTTTCCATTGGTTCCATTTTCCCTATTCTAGTGCATTTGTCTCATCCCTATTCTTTCACTAAACTAAAAAGAACTAAAGTAGATGCATCCAAGCTCACATCTGATTTAGATAGAGAAGAAGTTTAATCGGCGATTGACGACCTATTAGCTCCAGGAGGGAGCAGATCGAGATGGAAAACCTGTGCCAGAACTCGATCAAGATCTTTTTCGAGATTGAGTTCGAGCAAATTTTTATAATAGAGATAGAGGCCTAGGAAAAGCACCAGTATAATCCATTGACCCAGAATATGTTGAAGAAACACCAGTCCCAGTTATAATCCAATCTTTCGATATGCCATTCAACATGCTCATAAAGAAACCATACAATTTTATTAATTACTTAACTCGTTAGACATTAAGTATTATGCAGGAATATATGGTAGCATATTTATTCTCCCATCAAGACATATACCATATTGAATCAACCATATCCTTCACTTTCTCAATGAGTCTCTCAGCATGTTCACTATAAGAAGCTATTGTTGTTTCAAAATACAATTCTTGCAAATGCAATGTTGTTAATATTTCTACAAAAATATTGCTGTAAGAATGTATTTTTTTTTATTAGTGCAAAGCCATACTGTTTACATCTTGAGAAAACATATATAAAGAGAAAATTTATCATGCTCGATGCCCTTTCGACAGAGATTGGGAGTTTCAAATTTCTTGGGCAGCATGTGGATCACTTGTGATAACAATACATTTACTATGAGGAAGCACAACAAAGTTACAGATCTATATTATTATTAATGTATTCACCTTCCATCTAATTTTAGGACGCATTGCATTCTCGATTTCAACGCATAGTATTTTCCATTACCATGCATGCCTCACATTCTCCATTACCACATGAAAGATATGCATTACCATGTGCAAGCTTTTCAGTAGTTGTATCGAGGATAGTTGTATTGGGGATATGATACACAGTAAAAAAGAATTTGTTAAAAAATAAAAAGTAAATGACAAACGAGACTCATAAAATATTAAATGAAGCATTGCATTGCATAGCACAGAAACATAAAACGAATTAAACGAACCAAGGCAAAGTCCCCATATGCAAAACGCCTCAGGTATATGAGGCGCCAATCTCCCATAAATTTAAACGTGGCCCCTGTAATCTGCATTCCAAACTTGGCGTATATCATAAATTAAAATTGCAAAACGCCTGAGGCGCGAGTCTCCCATAAATTTAAACGTGTCTTTCATAAATTTAAACGTGGCATTGTGTTTTCCATTAATATTGCAAAAATGTTAATCATCTAAACGTGGCAATCAGTCAGTGTTACAGTAATTTCTTAATATGATTAGGTAAATGTTAAAAAGTAAACAAGTTAACTGATGCATTCATAAATGCAAGGAAGTTATGAACACTAAATCTCATTCATTGATTTGGGAGTAAGACGAAGAATATGCCAACATCTTCAATTCTCAACCCTAAGATTGAAATTTATGATTAAAAGATTGATTAATCCACCGATTCCAATAGGGGGGACGCCTATCGACGTAATAAAGTGATTTATAAACATCCACTAATCTTTATGGATTAAAACTTTACAAATGATTTAAGTGATAATATTTCAAATCGTGGCATTCACCATAGGCCACCGTGAAGGAAATCGTGAGGTGCTTACGCTTCCCTGGAAATCGTGACATCAGAGTTGAAGATTATCTCTGCATGCACCCGATTCCAATGGAGAGGGGTTTGTGGACAATTCCACGCAAGTTTCAACCAGATGGATTTGCTCATGCCGATTCAGTGAATGAGAAGTCTTCCTCGCAAATTCCAACCACCAGATTTCTCACGCCCCTCTCTTCAATGGCGTGCAACTCAACAATAAAAAAACAAATTGGAGCGGCTCTCCTCAAGAACCCACGTGTCCCTCCTTCTCCAGCTCGAAGGTTTCTGCACCTCACGCAGCTATTAGAGTGCGACGAGTCCGCACTTCTCGATGCACTACGGCTGCAGGAATTTTGAAAGAGGTCCGCACTATAATACGCAGTTGGATTGCGGAAATCCGAGGTTTCATATTTGCAGAAAGGGACAGTAATATGCCGCCGCACCCTATCAGAGGAGGGATCTGTGAACCTCTATGAATTTCCGCACCTCACCCTGTGGCTTTGATACCAAGATAAAATATGTAAAACAAACACACGATGAGACTACGCTCATTTCTCTATTATTCAATGAAGATTGATTACATTCTTAAATAGGAAAAGACTCTACTAAGTCGGTTACATACAAACCACACACAACTAAACTCTATAGACACTGAACTACAAACTGACTATTAGAACTCACTCTTACTCCATTATTTCCAAGTTTTAATTGTAAATTTTCAACCACTAGCTCATTTACATTTAATTGTAATTTTTCTAGCATGAGCTCCTTTCGAAATGCAGTGCATTTGATTGTAATTAAATTTTCAATTACTAGGTCATTTACATTTAATTGTAAATTTTCAACCACGAGCTCATTTCGAAAATGATTGATATGAACCTTTATTTAATTGCCAACTAAGAAGTTACTTTTAAAAATGAACCTTTATTTAATTGCCAACTAAAAAGTTACTTTTAAAAATGTTTGATTATAAATTTTAACTACCAATCAAGCAATTTAATAAATAATAATAAACTAAAATATTATTAAATTAAGACCTTAAATATTATATAAAGAATAATTTGAAATAAATAATAATAAATTAARAATCTAAATATTAGATAGAGTATAATTTGAATTTTCATAATTAATATTTGATAAATTTAATTCTTTAATAAAWAAAAATTAAGATTATTAAAACTTTTCATTATTTAAAAAAATTAAATTATTTTAAAATAATTAAATTAATTAAAATTTGAAAAAAATAAATCAAAACTAAATTTAATATTATTTAAAAATTATATTTATCTACTCAATTATTTACTACTTTTCTAAACTCAATGAAAATTTAAAACTACAGATTAATTGTAAAAATCCACCATATAAACCTAATCCTGAATGTGGCATTGGTTAAAGGTTCTACCTTTAGAGTTTTTTTTGGTTGGAATCAAAAGATGTAAATTTGGATAAAATCGCTATTTTTTGTTATTTAAATTACATCTATAAATGTATAAATAGATTTTGCTCGCTGAAAAACCTCTAGATTACTCAGATTATTCAAACTTAATCACTCAAATATGCAGATCTAACTATTCATCACCTGATTTCACACAAAATCAAACAAAACAAATTACCAAAAAAAACAAAAATTAAAACGTTTAGACTACTACTTTAAATGTGAAGTGAAATCAACAACATAAAGCAGTCATAATGTAAAGAAAATATAATTCAGTCAAGTGTACAAGTCAAGCCTTTCAAATCTATATCTCTCAGCATGTGCTGCTTGCTGTTTATTGATCGGCTCGCAGCAGAAATCATATGAGCTATCGTACACTTGAAAGATTCTTTACTAAACTTGAAAATTTATCTACGCGTGTAACTTCTAAGATCGTTCATTTTTAAGCTTTTTACCAACCTGTGTTGACTTGGATTCTGATTTTGTGAAAATGTATGTATTACGTGGGATGTACGCTCATATTATTATTATTATTTAATGTGAGTTATATTACATTTTGTTTTAATTTAGTTTTTAGATTTAAATTTTGTAATTTTATAATGATGACGATGATTAACATTCACTAAGATTTAATTGGTTTATAGGACTTTAAGAAGGTAAATGATTACTTGTGATTTTTTAGCATTTTGTTTATGTGCTAGAAAAACATTAAGAAAAGTTTTTCAAGATCATGATACTTTTGTTGAGTTAAAAGGTTAATAATAATTTAATTTTTATGGTTATTATTAAGTTAGATATTTAATTAGAGTATAATTGATGTATGGGATTTTTTTATTTGTGGAAAAAATGATTATTTTCTAGTAGCTATTTAATTGCTAAAGTCTATTAAGTTGTATATACCCTATAACTTTATCTCTTCTTATTTTTCTCTAAACCACAATTAACCTTGACCTTATCTTTGATTTTAACTTTCATTTTATGAAAATATAAACCATAATTAACCTTGACCTTAACTTTGATTTTAACTTCATTTTATGAAAATATATATTACGTCAAAGGTAGATTCACAACCTCCCTTGACTAGGGTTTTGATTTTGATTTTGTGAAGATGTGTATACATAGAGCTTAGCGAATGCATATTTCTCATATCTTGACTTTTTCCAACAGAAAATTACTCATTATATTGATATATAATTGTTCTCTTGACAAAATATACAAATTTTGCTCAAAGCAATTATAGTCCATAGACCAAGCTTTAAAAACATAATCTACCACTGACCCAACAGAACCAGAAAGTCATCAGAGATGAAAACCAGCACGCAAGCTACAAAAAGAGATTCGGAAAAACTAGTGGCTACTCGCCCCCAAAGGACCTCAAAGTGTTAACCAAACACCACACGCCCCCAAAGAACCTCAAAGTGTTTACCAAAACACCGCATGCCCCCAGTGAGGACCTCAAAGCTCTGGGCCAAACCTCTTCTTTCCAAGGAGGAAGAGATCAAAAGAGGCCGGAAAAAACCGCAAACATGTCCAAGAGGGAAAAAAACCATCACCCACAGCGAATGGAAGAAAATCTGTAGAAAAAAAAAACGCCAACTAACAAGCATAAGTGAGACGATGGACAACAAAAGATGTTGTAACTCCCGCTGCAGCAAGCTCCCGGACCTCCCCTACCGCAACATAGTCACCAATGTGCATCCAGCAAGGTGAGCACGAAGATAAATAAGCATAAATTGCGACAAGGTTTAGCTGCGGAGCCCTCCAGCGTTGTTGACCGTCTTGCAGCCCCGCTCACCCTTGAAGAATCTCACACCCGAGGTCTAGCCGTAGAGCCCTCCAGAGTCGTCGACTGCCTTGCAACCCCGCCTGCCCTTAAAGAAACACATGCCTGAGTTCTAACCATAAAGGCCTCCAGTGTCGCCGACCGACTTGCAACCCCTCCTTATGACTTTAAATCAGTAATAAAGTTCATACACTTTACTTTCCTATCAAGAAAAGTTTTTGCTATTAAAGTGTGTTCCTAAGTTTAGAAAAGTGACCAATTTCTACTTCTTTTCGTTTAGAAGTAACAAAGTTCATAAAGTTCATGCGCTTTACTTTCCTATCAAGAAAATTTTTTGCTATTAAAGTGTGTTCCTAATTCTAAATGTAGAAAAGTGACCAGTTTCATTACTTCTTTTCGTTTCGAAGTAACAATAAATGGTGTGAGTTTAATAAATTGTTTTAATATTAACATGGTGTAAGTAGATAAATGAAAAATTAATACTATAATATAGTCGATAAGTTTATATGATAACCATGTTGTTTACCATTTTCAAAGCTAATATTTTTTAAGATTAAAAAGATTTGTTCGAAAAAAAATTAAATTTTAAATTTAAATTTTATATTTTAATAAAGTGAAAATGAATTTTATTTTTATATTTATTTTTATGTTTTATTTTATATTATAATTATCAAATTAAAATATTTATTTTTATATTTTATTTTATATTATAATTATCAAATTGAAATAAGATACATATCTATATATTTTCTCATTTTTATATTCATCCATTTACAAATTGGAATAACTCCCAATAACTTTGGACAATCCAAGAACAAGCCATGTCCCCTCTTAAACTTAGCTTTCCAAAAACCCTATTCTCATGAGGTGTCAATACTATTTAACCTTAACTTATGAAATTTGCCTCCAAAGTTAATTTTTTTTTATTTTTTACTAAGATTCATGGGAATTTGGCAACTATGTTTCATATTATTACATGATATTTAACCTTAACTTATGGAATTTGCCTTCAAAGTTATTTTTATTTTTTATTAAGATTGATGGGAATTTGGCAACTATGTTTCATATTATTACATGTAGGATATGTTAAAAGGAAATAATGTTTATCCTTAATTTTTTTGTTTCATAAATTTCAAAAATTAGTTGTATTTTTTAATGTAGTGATGAGTTTACTAAATCCATGGGGTACACTAAATTCCAGTATCTTGCAACTTGAGGGTCTTTCTCACCTAACTTAGAGTTTGCTCCCACCAACTTTGCATAAAATAGATCACCATATTTTAATAGAGTATTGTATTTG
>ML832390.1:8463-38451 GCA_009831015.1 Picea engelmannii | reverse complement strand
ATTGCCATTTTGCAAACATTGATTTCGTCAATATTTACTGTCAAATTGCTTACATTGAATATCAGATAGTCACTTACATATGAAGTACTAACCCCATTGAACATAGCTTGCATATATCTTTCTTGTTGTTGTCTTGTTCCAGGAAGGTACATTTTTTTTGGGGGTTACTTCAAATTGGCCTTTGGCCAGACTATCTTTTTGGGTGGTGATCTGTGAAGGGGGAACTATCTTATTTCTCTTAAACCTTTGCCTCTTCAAAGTCACAGGTCACCGGGGACGTCTCCCCTGGGCCTAACCTCCCTAAATAGAAAGAACCTCCCCATTGTGGTGACATTGGGTGGGGAAGGTTCCTGTTTCGCCAGTTTGACCTACTATCCTTTAGCCTCTCTCCCATCTACAAACTGTGCGATAACAAGTCCAATAAAGTGTATTTCATGCATTAATGACTTAGACTAAGATTAATCTGAATCATACATCTCATCGAGAGATTAAGGTTTTGGTAGATTAAGGTTTCAACGAAAAGTATAAAGACAGGTCAAGATAGAGAGCTCAGACACAGTGTTTTGTCGAACAAGGACATCAACTAGTTGAGCAGAGATAAAGAGCAGGAAGGGAGCCAAAGCAGAGGGAACGAAGAGGTTGTACAGAAACCATCCATATAGTAGATTTGTACAATCATACGGATAAGCATAGAAAATCCATACAATTGTACAGAGTTGTACAACAAACCCGTGCAGTTGTACATATTTGTAAAGCAATTCGTACAGTCTTCCTTGCAGGCTATTTCTTCTCAGTTTTTATGTAGATCTATTTATGAGGTGATTTTGATTAACCATGCAGCTACTAGTTTGGCAGACTGTGGAGGTTTCCTTGTAAGCTTTGAATAAGAAATGAAAAGATGATGTTGAAGAAGTTACCTATGTACATGTGAAACTGTTTTATGCTTCCGCTATTTACTTTTCTATCTATTATGTGATTGATGCTTGATCTGGAATTATGAGCGGAACGAAATGAAACAAAAATCTATAAAATTAACACAGATATACAGAGAACAATAACAGAGATACAATGAAACTTAAATTCTATTCAATAAAGAAGTCTGATGAAACTATAAAATGCAGAATGAAACAATCTTGCTCGAATAGTGGTAGCTAATCTATGAGAAGAGATGTCGCGGCTACACACATTCGCCTGAGCACATTTCAATGAGGCCTCCAGGCCTTTTTAGCATAAAGAAGTAATCAAAAAAACCAAGACATCCAAAAACCTAACCCTAGGAGATGAAGCGCCAAAACTCATGTGGGCCCCGATGGGGTAAGTTGGTACACCAACTTCCTAGGGTCATAACTTTTGCATATGATCTCCGTTTTAGGCGCACGATAGCTTGTTGGAAAGGTCTATCCGAGGAATACAGATTTTATCATCACACTCTGACTCTATCTACAGTTTAACTGTGGTGAGCCGAAAAAACATTTTTTAGGGCCTCAAAATGGCCCCAGAAGTTTAGGACCCGAAAAGCTAGAAAAAAACTGCCAAGATGAAAACTGTATGTGAGCCAGTTGGAAGAGGTGGGTGGCCATCAATATCCACCTAGATCGATGCTATGGTCTGGAATTAATTTCTGCATTAATTAAATTCAACAATTTATTTCTTTAATTGAGATCACAAGGACAACAGTCAGCTAAGACTGGAAATTCCTACATGGTATAAGAGCTATTTCTCTAATAAATATCCTCAAGGGTTTACAACAGTAAATCAACTGTTGGAAACAAGGAATAGTAGCTAGAGGGTTTCAATATTTTTTTAAGGACTAATTTTCAGATCTAAGAGTTTGTGCAGTAGATCTTAGAGATGGCATGAGCTAGCCTCAAATTTGAGGATGGATTCGATGGTGCCTCAAATTTCCTACCTTTGAAAGTCAAGGTTACATTCTTGTTGGAAGAGAATGATCTTTGGGACATCGTCAAAGATGTTTTAGCATAACCTATGGATCTGTAACTGTTGGTAGCTCACAAGAAGAAGGAAGTGAAGGCCAAGCGGATGATCATGGAAGCCATAAAAGATCATTTGATTCCTCATATAGTTCGAGAAGAAGACTACAAAGAAGATGTTCGATGCCCTACCTGTAATGCCCCCCACCTCTTGATGAAGAGGGTTGGAGAGACTCAGTAGTCTAGTTGTCCCCACTAGACTATAGTCTCATGCATTATGGGGAGAAAGTCAGCTAAAAGCCATCAACTAAGCACAACGTTATATTATTAAGTTGACTTTGAAAAGAAAAGGTAACTAAGGGAAAGAAAAGAGCACGTGAAGGAAAGCTAAGAGTTAACCCTAGGGGTTAACTAACTCAACAGAGAAATAGAATTGAAGTATAAAAGAAAGTAAGGGCGCACTTCTCACGGACTTTTGGATTATTATTGCATTTTGCTTTTGGGCTCTTGAGCACAAACAGTTTTGAGGGTTTTGAGAATACAAACCCTAGAGATCAAGTCGGTGGTGAAAGATCCCACCTCACTTGATCCAAGCTTTGTCTCGGGGATGTAATACTCCACCCTCACCATTCTACAGTAGCTACAGGTACCATCAATCATTCAAAGAAGAAGCAGGACGTAACCTTGGGGGTTTTCAGGGGGCGCACCATTGAAGAAAGAAAGATTCGATCCAGGAGTTAGAGGAGGTTTTTGGACTATTGGTCATCTGGGTTTTCTCTATAGGGCCTCAGCCATCATTCCTAGCATATTTGGAGAGAGTTTTACTTGCCATTTGATTTTCTGGAGCTTGGCAAGAGTTGGAGAGAAGGAGGGCGAACTGGGGAAAGAGATCTAGTCAGTTTGGCGGGGCAGATCTTCATCTTTCAACTAGAGACTTCACCTGGGGGTTTGTCTAGCATGGATCTACATTCCTAGCTAGTTGCATAGCATTTGGAAGCCCCTATCCAGGAGGCCGAATTATTGGGTCTCTACAGTCTTCAGGAAGACGCAGCTCAATTTGGAGTTTCAGTCATTTGAGGAGCATATCTTTATATTTCAGTCTGAGACTTCAGGGGAAGGTTTGTCTTGCCCCGATCTATCACTCCATCCAGTTTCAAATCATTTGGAAGCTTCCTGCAGCAGGGCTGAATTATTGGGTTTCTACAGGCAGCTAGGAGGGCGCAACTTCAGCCAGGGGGGTTTGGACTTGGACCTTGGAGGGAAAGAAGTTAATCTTGTATTGATCTTCAGCTTATTATCTAGCCTTGGGAGGCTTGTATCTTCAGTATTGAGCATTTTGTAGCAGCTCTTATTCCAGCTAGAAGCTTTATTTGATATTCTTCCAGATCTGCAGATCTATTGTACCAGGTTCTCTATATTATCTAAATAAAGGTCAGATCTTTGTTATTTGGTTCCATAATTGGTGTCTCTTGTTATATCTTGTACTTCTTTATGATGCATCTTCAGATCTATGTCCATATGCTTTGATAATCAAATATATAAACCCTCAACGCAACTTCATGAGAAAACCTGCATACACACATCCAAACAACAGTTGACAGTGAACAGTTAGTGTTTCCAGCAAAAAAATTGGCTTGGGAACATTACATTAGCCTCTACTAGATTGAGAACATAAACAAGAAGATGATATCGTGAAACAAACTCAAAGCCATGGAGATGGGAAAATTAGATTCAATCACCAGTTATCTTATGAATGTCACACAAATTCGTGATCAACTTGTATCATTTTGGGAGAAGATTGTAGATGCAGAGCTAGTGAACATGGCACTGAATGGATTCCCAGCTTCATGGGAACCATTTGTCGAAGGTATTTGTGCTCGTGAGAACCTTCATAACTTTGAAATGTTGTAGGATGACTTTATCCAAGAGGAGACTCGGATGGATTCAAAATCCAACAAGAAGGGTGGTGACAAGAACTTAGCCCTATTTGGATAGACAAATAGTGATAGAGGTAAAGGAGCCGGTAAGGTCAAGGGAAAGAATGAGGAGCCTGTTGATATTGAGAGGGGGGCTAAATCAATATCAAGTACAGTTTAGCACTTTTTACAACTTTTTAAACAAATAATGTATCCTGGTATCCCCCACTTTAGGGATAACTAAGGAGATTATGTCTCGAGGCCCACAGGTCCTAGACATGGAGTAATGAGAGCCAGATCGACTTGGGAATGGCCCTGGAGGGCCCATCCTTTCCTTTCTTCAGCGCCTCTACCTTGTCAGCAGCAACATCCATCACCTCGGCCTGGTCCTGTAGCAGAGATGGATCTTGCTCCATGAGGTAATGATTCTGAGTATCATGGTATGTGTCACTCTGATCCTCAAAACCTTTGAATATGTGCATTTAGTTCTTTTTGTTTCTAACGGGTGCTTAGATATTATACTTATCCACTTGACCATGTCTGGGGGGAATGACAGGATGCCCTAGTAAGCCTCCGCCCATAGGTTTTGATTTTCCACTGGGGGGGATTCATGAAAAGTCATCGTTTGTTCCCATCATACTTACCACATTCCATCTTACTCCCGCTCATCCATCCCATTACATTGGTCTGGGCATTGGGTTGGCCAATTATTTAAGGGTTGCACCTTACCTTGTGGAAAGAAGGGGCTAAAGGCCCAGAAGGTAAAAGCAGCTAGCAAAAGATAAAAGCCTAAAAATAAAACCTCGAGATGCTTCACCCAGGGATCCCCGAGAAAGCAGTAAAAGGCTTCTCAGCAAGAAACAAAGGGACCCATAAAAATAATTAAACAAGACCTAGTCAGAGGATAGGGGGTCTCATCACGAGCCAGCCTATTAGGTCCATGGGCATCTAGCGGTATGACACTACTAGCAGTTGGTTACCACGCCAGGGTAGTGGCTCTTGGTGGCATAGGTCTCATCACGAGCCAGCCTTCTCATTTCCGTGAAAGTGCTTCTGGGTAACATTGCCACCACTAGTCACCACGCCAGGGCAGTGTCCCCTGATTAGCTTCTTGAAAGAAAAAGCAATAAAGAAATAAGAATAAAAGGAATGAATGGGCTTGGAAACATTTTCATCCAGGACAGGTGCAACTCGCCTTCTACAAAGGCACCCACAGGTAGGCCATGCATTTCCCTGCTATCACTGCACCCCTTGTTAGGACATCCCTTATCGACCTCATCCACTAACATGACTTGGATTTGATTTCTCCTGGAAACTTCCCTCATCCAATGAACACTAGCCCAATAGGACGCCTTGTCACTTCCTCCAAACTTGGCTTGCAGATTTGTATAATGTCTTTGAGCATTTGACTGAGTAAAAGGGGTTTTATGCACATGTTTAATAAAATTGATGATTGGATGTGATTGACATTGCTATGATCCCTGTGACTTATGAGCCCATGGAGAGCGTATCTGTTTATGTGCAAGACCATACCCGACAGACAAGTACCATATTGGACAAGTACACATGGGGAGTTGATAGTTCGGACCTCCATGGGGCTGGAAGCCCATCAGATGGATGTTGAAACCCCAGCAGGGGACAGAGACAAATCAGAGGGTTTGCATCGGAGAGGAGCAGGACGTTCCACCAGAGGCAACCTGGCAAATCCTTACCCAGGGGGGTTGTGCCCTTTCCACTGGGACGTTGGCCTTGGAAGGCCCATGACGTCACCTAGGACTTCTTATGATGTCATCCAGCGATATGGCAGTTTTGGGAGGTAGTTGTGGTATGTTTGGCACATGTGGCAGCTTCCAGAGGCCCAAGAAGGGCTAACGTTTTGCTCCAGGAGACCACATTTTCCCTAGAAAAGGATAAAGTCACCCTAAAAGGGCATGACGTCATCATATTTTCTTGATTAGGGTTTCATTATGACATTTTAAAGTAAAACAATATTACTTTGTATTTTGGACTTGTCGGCCTTTTGGTGACCTAAAAATAAATTAAGGTCATTGGTATGGTATAAATTGAGGGTTTTTACTCTCATTTTATCATCATCTTTCACTCTCTTGGTGAGGTCTTAAATTTGTGCCCTCCTTTAGGGTTTTGGCTGAAATATTGATGTGCACTTGTTGAAGGAGGCTCTTTCTTGGCTATTTTCTACATTTTCTTGGTGGAAGGTTTACAACTAGGGTTTGGCTAAATGAATGCATGGTTAATGTAAGTGAATTTCTCCAATCCTTCTTTGTTTGAATGGTTGTGGTATCTTTTACTTGCATTTTGATTAAATTGGCTGGATTAAACACTAGGGAATGAGCACATGTTGGTGTCCTTGTTTCATGTCCCTACCAAGTTATGCTAAGAGTCATTTTAATTTGCTGGAGATAGATGTTAGAGCCTTGCCATAGAAACACTCTACCCTTTACTCTTCTAGCCTAGCTGTTTCATCTTTACCCTTTGAGTTAAAGAAGGAGGAAGACGCACTAAGGCCTAGGTTTCTACACCTTAGTGAGTTGTCTTCCCCTAGGGTTGATAGGTTGAAGCCTTGCCTTAGCAACACTTCAACCATCATATCCCTCTTGTCTTTGGCCCTATCACTATCATTTCGGCTCTTCAACTTTTTGCAGTTTTTTTTTACTCCATTTACCCTAATAGCGCATTGATCTAAGACCTTGTGCTTGAGTCCTTTTGATCACAACTTCTAAATACTCTTGAACAACCTTTAACTCCTTATAACCCTAGCTTTAGACTAACACTTACTAACCCTATTGTTGTCGTCATCTAGCTGTGTTACAACCATATCCATGCAGCATTTATTGTGTCTTTAAAGAAATTGAAAGATTGGCTAAAGCGTTGCTTCTAGTATTGATATTGTTACATTGATGATAAATTGCCATTGATAATTGTGAAGCTTCTTTAGCCTTTATTGTGAAGTGATATATTGTAATCATTTGCTAGTTTACATCATTGATTTGCTTCATTAATATTATTGGTCAATTGCTTTATATCAGAAAGTCTTTGATTATATGAAGTACTAACCAGCAAGTGATCTTGTGCATGTATAGTTTTCTTCTTAATTTGTCTCGGGCAGGTACACTTCTGGTTACTTTTATCTTTATTGGTTGTTAAGTCGAACTTTCTAATCGATGGTGACTTGTGAGGGGGATAACTTTACTCAACCTTTTAAGACTTTGCCTTCTCAAAACCCCAGGTCACCGGGGACATCTCCCTTGGGCCTACCACCTTAAACAGAAAGAGTTATCCTATCAAGGTGGCAGTGGTAGGATAGTCTCAGTTTCGCCAGTTTGCCTTTCTTTCATCCATCTTTTACCACAACTACAAATTGTGCGATAACATATCCAATATACAAGAGGAGTAGAAGACGAAATACACAGTCTTCATTCAAAGATTACATTCAAAGGAAGCTACAACTTCCAATATTTTCCAGCACTAATTGGAAGGAGGCACCACCCCCCTAGTTTACAGGCTCCAACCTGAAGGAAGCTACAACTCCCTAGATTCTTCAGCTCCAACACCCTTTCCTTTCCCCTTCCTACCTCCCTGAAATATAAATGGAGACTCAACCTGTCACTAAAACCGTCACTGATAATCAACCTTTCACTGTCAGTGTCACTGATAATCAGTCTATCATTGTCACTGATATAGATACATCAGCATCATCAAACCAGATCCATCACATAGATCATATGCCAAGATCACCAAGAGCATCTCTCAAAACACATTTCAAACATCACCAAGATAAGCCTCAAACCATGTACCAAGCATGTGCCAAAATATGCCTCAAGCATGTGCCATAACATCCATGATAAACCATAAACCATGTACCAAAGATATACCTCAAATCATATGCCCAATATCACCAATCATATGTCTCTAGCCATGTGCCAAAGACTCTCCAATATATGCCCCAAGTATATACCATAACATCAAGATACAACCCTCAAAAACACATATAAAGACATACCTTTAATCATATAGTCACATAGCTTAGGTTGGTTTCACATTAGCTTAGGCCCCCTAATCAAAGAGACTCTTAAAATTTATCTAAATTTTATCTAATATTACACAACACTTGCACTTCATTTTTAGTATCTTTTAAGTTGTGTATACCTTGTTGTTCAAGGTCTCTTTTACATGCTTATGGTTTAATTCATCTCTACCTTTTATTGCAAGCATTTCATTTCAAGTTGTGTAGACCTTGCTGTTCAAGGTATTTTCTAATGCTCATGATTTGGATTCACTAGCATTTAATTTCCAAGCTTTTTCATTTTTAAAGTTGAGCATTTATTTTCAAGTTCATTTGTGATTGAAGTGATTTTTTGTTCAAGGGCAGGCTACCATCAAGTTGCGCACCACCTCTTTGGAGCACTTGGTGAGTGGTTTCCCCCCTTGCTCAGAAGTTGCACACTTCTTCTTTGGGAGCTCTTTCATCTTTAGAAGTTGCACACTCGTTCCTCTTTCAGCATTTTCAAGTTACATCTTTAATGATTAGTTAGTTGTTGAGTTCATTGGCTTTAGTTCTCTCTTGTTGTACATCTTTCTAACTTATTCTTTTGTTTATATTGTAACCTGCTTTCATATTGTATATTGGTCATTGCTTTAATTCATCTTGTAACTTAGAATAAAGCTATTCTTTGTAACTAGATCTTCATTTCTTGTAATCTCTTGTATAGACTTAGTTGACCCCTTGCCCAACATTTAGGCACTAGTCTTAGTTGACCTTAGGGAAAGAATTTGATTGTCATTTAATTTGTGCATTGCATTGTTGCTTGCCACATAGGTTATATTTCCCCCTAACTTAACTAAACTAAAATCAACTCCTAGAATTCACTTAATAATTCACATAGTAACTAGGGTCTACCCCCCTTGGCTTCACTAGGAGTAAGCCTAGACGGAAGAAGTCCAAATCGAGCTGACAGTGGGTTTGGACTTAGGCATTGTGCCTCCAAGGACACACCAAGTGGATTGAGACTTTTCCACGTTTGTAGGTGTGTATAAGGATGGCAACAGAACCCTTCATAATTCTATCCTTTGGATGTTATATTATAATAATTCCTCATGCTTTACAAGGAGAAGAGCATAGTCTTAATTACTTATTAGTTAGATCAATTTTTCATATAAACTATCAACATTGTACAGATGCATAGAAGGACCCGCATATTACATATGAGCTTTTACATGCTTCTAGTATGCTCTATATGTTTTTTTTTCAAGTAGAATAATCTTTTTATGGAACACGCATCCAAGAAATAATGTGAGATAATATAATGACATACCATTTCCACACAAATTTGCTATTGCTCCTGCCACCATACGAAGGGTTTGTGGATCCTCTGCTTTATTAGCTATCCTAGCAAGCAGTTTGATACCTCCTTGTTTCATAATCAGCTCCTGATTTTTTTCTGCAACAATCGCATAAAAATCAATTTAAGCATAAATAATTTGTAAGACCAATTTTCTGTAAATGAGAACAGAAACATAAAAGGCAACAAAGAAAACAACCAAAAACATACACAAATGATGCAACATCAAAATATTCTATGGGGAAAACACATCCCAAAAGTACAGTAGTGTGCAGAAAAGTTCATCACCTGAAGGCAACATGGATAAATAAAAAAACAAGTATTGATCTTAGAGATGTGTGTCATTTTCTCCCCTTAATTTGCAAACATCACCTTACCTTATAACTGTTCCTACTATCTAACTCTTAAGAAAGTCGTCTAACAGGAGACCGCATATCTTTTATACAAAATTCTTTCTGTACATGAGATAGATTCTATTGCCAGAAGAAAATCACAACTGTCTACCTTATTGTCACCAAACAGATGTTCAAATGCAATTTGAGAGGCGATTGATAAAATCAATTTCAACAATTCCGATAAGTATTGTCATGGTGCAGGTGGTACCAGAAGACGATCTAGCGAAGACTACAGAAACCAGTTGACATAAGCTATGATTTAGATAACTATTATAATTGCCAAGGTGGAACCAGAAACATCCCATATCCATAAACTAACTTGGGAGATGCCATTCCAAGAAGGCCATGAAAAAGACATGACAAAACAATCCTCGAGAATAATGTGCACTATAGACAAGTTGCTGAAAGTTGCTATTGCCAAATAGGAGGCTCTTGCTACAAAGAGAGGAAGCCTGAATCCAAATGAGTAGTCCAAAACTTCTTTATCCCTGTTGACGAGGATTTTTGTACCTCTCCAAATAAGATTCAATCATAGCCCAACAAAGGCGGAAAATATACAACAGGACACTGGCAGATTCCTATGGGAAATCCCTCCTTCGTTTTAAGGGTGGTGCTCCTTATCAACATTAAGCCCTAAAAGTCTTGCAGCAGGCAAACTATTGTTCATTCCCCAGCATCAACTAATGTGCAATTCATGGACTTACTAGAGACGGTGGAACCTGTTATCCCCTAGCCTAGGGATAACTAAGGACATGATTTGCACCTTTAGGGATTTGATTCCTCCCAATGCTTGATAAATCCGAGGTTTAAGATGGATCTTTGTAGAGTTTTGTATGTAAACATTTCATTAATAAATGCACACAGTGAATCCAAAAAATGGAACTTCTAAAATTAGCTCTTATAAAATGATATTGTCATCCAAATTTTCTCCCTTATTATGCAAGTTTCATTACAATCCTACTTGATTCCCGAGAAAAAGAATAAAAATCATTGGCAAGGCCTTGCAATTCTTATCTCTCTCAACTTTGAAGCATAATATAGAACAAAAAAATGAGTTCAAAGCAAACCATTCATAGCCAAATTAGCAACAGCACCAGCAGCAACCCTTTGAATGGTTTCATCTTCTGAAGTTTCCAAGAGCATCAACAATGAGGTCAGACCACCAGCCTCGACAATTTTCTGTTGATTCACTTCTTGCATAAGAGGAGAAAGGAGAAAAGTAAAATTCTAGTTAGCGAAGGCTTAGGAACTTGCAAAATGATAATAATACCAAACAAATATCTAGAGCATATTATGAATTACATATTGGAGACCAATCAAGAAGTCGATCAATCAACCAATCTATCTATCTATTCCGCTTAATTAAAATCCCTCTCCTCCTGAATCAATGTAAGAATGTATCTGAATATTTCACATATTTTCTCTCCTTACATTAAAAGGAATTTATGCCCTTGCATTGGTTGATTAATGTATTTGAGAAGAATCTGGAATGTTCATGCCTTATGTAATTCTATGAGCTATCATGGTGTAGTTGAACGTAAGCACAAGGTTTTAAATGCAAAAAAGGATTCAATGATAAGTACACTATACTAAACAAAAATTAATACGCAAAAAGGTGATAAGAAGATACCATAATATGTAATTCAGCTCTGACAAATTTAACTGGCCTTACACATCCTAGGATGAAAGATAGCAATAAAAATCCATAGTCAAAGTTACATGAAACATGGGTGCAAGCGGAATCGGTAGACGAATCCGGTGCAGCTACGACATTCATCCCAAAATTAGGAATGAAGGAATCAGAAACCTAACCCTAATGTTTTTTTATAAATATATATTTAAACTTTTAATTTTATATTAAAAACAAAAAATGAAATCTGAAATGACAAATTTGAATGAAATCTAAAGCATATCAAGTTATCAACTAGTAAAACTAAATACCTATGTTGCACGGGGACCCGTCCCCCCCCCAAAAAACCTGCGTACCCGCCGTTCCCGTGTACCGGGGACTTGGGGACCCTTAGGAAACTTACCCAAATTGCTGGGGACTTCATTGGGGACTTGGGGACTTGCTGGCCGTCCCCAAGACGTTCCCGACAGATTTCAGAGAAGTTACAAATAGATTTCAAGGATGTTCTAGGCAGATTTCAGGGATTTTTTTGGGCAGATTTTGGGGATATTCAGGGCATATATCTTCAGTCTTGACAATCATGGAAATTGATGATTGGACAATAAGATCATTTTCCCCTCCATTATTTTTGTATTGCATTGAATCTAAATTTGTTGTAAAAGTTGTAGCTCAAAACATGGGTTTTGTATGATGGGTTTTGATTTGGGTTTCTAGTGATTTAAATATTGTATTTTCAGCAACAAGGTTACAATAAACAAAGTTTCCATGTCAAAAAAACAAGAAATGCAACATTTCAAAGGGCTGATCCTTATGGTCACTGTTCTTGTTCTTCTCATTTTTCTGGTCATCTTAGCTTTTACATATTGTACATGGGTTTTTAGGAGTCATTCAATTATAGTGCTTCCACCATCCCAACCTCAAGCATTGTGAAAACAATCAGATAGTAGTGACTTCGATTGGGCACTAAATGTTTGAATAAATTCCTATTCAATCACATTCTTAATCTGAAATATGAATATAATCTCTTTACAGAACCAAAGTGTTTTATAGTGGTTTTCAACACAATCATAAAAATCTACAAAACCTATTGAGAAGGGAATGCCTTTTATTTTTTAACATAATCGTCATTAACAAGAAATATGATTAAGAAAAACTGCTATAGAGACATTTCTCATTTAAGCTTCCTAAAGCTAAACTGCATTTTGCTCTTGTCTAAAATCCAATAATGAAATGTCACTCTGCCCTTTTTTAAATTGGTCGAGCTTTTTCCGAATTGGCAAGTGTAAGGGCTGTGCATAATACTGTATAGTATAGCTAGCTTGATATGCTTACAAACTTGAAGCAACTACAAATGTTTATGGTGAATTTTAATATTTTTTGATATATATATATATATTTATTATTGTCGTCCCCAACCCGCCGTCCCCCCCAATATTTGGGGGTGCGCTCTAGCCGTCCCGGGGACGCGTCCCCCCGTCCCGACCGTTCCCCTGTCCCGAAAACCAATGCAACATAGCTAAATACTATATGTGTAAATACTAAACTAGTAACATTGTGATTCAAATTTTTATTCATACATCCTAACATCATAGATTCATACATGTCATTTTCTAAATTGAAATCAAATTGAAACTTTTTATTTCCTACATAAACAAAATTTGAAAATTTAGGATTTGAAACAATGAAACTGAAACATTAAAAGGATAAATCAAATTTCAGATTTTCATTTCATGAAATCCATAATTTCTAGACAGATTGAGATAAATCAACCAAGGCCCATATATTGATATCATAAATTCATAATATGTCAACATAACAATGAAAAAGACTAAAGTTCTTCAAAATAAAAATAAAAACTGAGTTTATCTAGAAAGCTCCACTAGTCTAGAATAAAACACTAGAACTATGAAAATCTAGAGTGTGATAGATTAATCTGACAGATAGTCGTCGCCCTCCACATCCTCCAATAGAACAACACCTAATTCCCCAACCCAATGATATGAAGCAGCATGGGCAGAAGATGTAGTATGAATACCACTCTACTCGCCAACAACAAAGGCAGAGGAACCCGCCAAAGTTGAGCCAGACCTAGGCATGGATGCCTCATCTAAATTTCCAACACAAAAGGGATCTGTAGAAGTTCAAGCCAAAGAGAGGTTATCCATCAATCAATTAGGGGTATCCAAGTCTGCATCTTTGGGATTCACATCCTATAGCTTCGAACGACCCTTGCTATACTCTAGCTTAGATCAAGAGATGAGATAGAGATTTGAGTAAGTGTACATTGTTGATGAATGCAGCTTCATGAGACATCCTCCATATCGTTCTCCTCTGGACTGAGTTGAGACATCTGTGAGAGAGCCCATGTGATGGGTGTGTCATACTCCTCTGGATTGAGTTGAGATGACGTGTGGTCTCTTGTCATGCTCCTCTGGACTAAGTTGAGACGACTTGAGATGGTCTCTTGTCAAACTCCTATGGACTTAGTTGAGTCGACTTGAGATGGTTCTCGAGATAGTACTCATGTGGACTCAATTGAGTTAATCTGTTGAGAGTGACGTCCATGTGGATGAGCACAGGTGGACGTGTCCCTAGTGGCTGAGCACTAGAGGATGTGTGGATCCCTTGCTATATTGTCTGAAAGTAAGATTTGTTGTAACCCTAATTTATATTGTGAAAGGTACAAGTCGACCCCACCATGTGAAATATAATTAATATTGTGTAAAGATTAATTATATTTTTGAGTTATAGAAGTCGGCCTTATTGTGCCAATAGATACACCTATTGTTGTGCCAGGTCTTGTATAAATAAGAGTATATCCCCATTGTGGATCTAACTCACTTCACTTGTCATCTCATAATTTCAGACCTACTTGTACGGCTGAAGTGTGCATCCTTCTTAAGCGCAAGTTTCAAGGTCAAGTAGCACCCTCTTGTGTGCTCTAGGGTTCATGGTGTGGGGGATCTTCTCTTGACTCTATAGCAAAGGATTGTTGGGTTTTTCCCTTGATTGAGAAGGGTTTTCCCAGGATAAACTCTTGTGTTCTTGTGCATGGTTATTCTTCTTGTGATCTTGGTTACTGCAGCACTTGTGTATGGTATTGTTGCATTGTTTATGGTTCAAGTACATGCTAAATTGAAATAAACTACATGTGCATGAGCTAAGCATTAAAATTCAACATGGTTTCAGAGCAGAGTTCCTGAAGATCCATTGCACAAGTCATTGAAAAGTCAGTCGTCACCTTCTTGTTGCAACTACAAAAATGGCCCTCCTTCTTTTGCCAGATTCATCACTGTCCACTTGAACGTTGGGGCTAATTTTTGCATAGGAGTGTACGGCCTCCTTCAGCGCACCTCCAGCAACTCTAAAATTCAAAATCGAAGAAGTTTTGATTTTTGGCCCATAGGGTTTCTACAGAATTTCGGCCTCTAGGGTTTCTGCAGCTCATTGAAGGATTTTTGCAGCTCACCAGAGTTCCTCTGACTTTCCAAGGCTTATTGTTGGCAGTCTTAAGTCCAACAAAACCTAAAGTTGCTAGCCTAGCCTAGCCGTTAGGGTTTGGGAAGAATTTGCAAACCATGAGGAACAAAACTTTGGGGGAAGATAGGCTTGATGGATCAAGCAACTTCAATTCCTGGAAATCAAGACTACAAATCACTTTGGAAGAGGATGACCTATTGAGTTTGATAGAAAAGACTCTACCAGAATCAACTACCGATGAAGAGAAGGATGATTGGAAGGCAGATGACGTCAAAGCAAGGAAGATAATCATCTATTCAGTAAGAGATCATCTACTACCACGTATTGCTACCTTGAAAATAGCTTATGAGATGTATGATGCATTGAAGAAGATGTTTGAGAGCAACAACACAAACAAAGCTCTTAGATTGAAGCACCAGCTTCAAAATATCAAGATGACAAAAGCTGACACCATTGCCACCTTCTTCACGAGGATCTCAGAGATCAGCTAGGTGCCATTGGAGAAACCATAACAGATAGAGTACTTGTCATGACCACTCTCAATGCTCTTCCAAGACATTGGGAACCATTTCTTCAAAGTATCAGTGGAAGAGCAGACTTACCTCTGTTTGATCGTCTATGGGCAGACTGCACTCGGGAGGAAACCAGACTTATAGCCAGAGGCGTGCAAGACCCCCATCATAATGACAATCAAGCCCTTGCTTCTCATGCAAAGAGAGGCAGAAGAAATAGAAGAAGTTTCAGCAAAGCATTCAAAGACAAGAAAACTTAAGCAGCGTCGAGTCATGAACAAAGAAAAGACATATCAAGGATTCAATGTTTCAGATGTGACAAGTATGGACACATTGCGAGAAATTCTCTTGCCAGGAAGAAAGGAAGACAACTTGCATCCATTGCCGATGTTGATCCAGAACCAAATCAGAGAGATAAAGACACAAAAGATGAAGCATTCTTCTTCATATCAGCATTCTCAGGTACAGTTCCTACAGATAGTGACATTTGGTTGATTGACAGTGGTGCTTCCAGACACATGACTGGATACAGAGAACATCTTACAGACCTTGTTGAGAAAGAGTCTCGTCTACATGTTGTACTTGGAGATAACGCCAGATATACTGTGAAAGGAGTTGGAACTTCTACATTCCAACTAGATTCTGACATACCACTTCAGTTGAGTGAGGTACTATATGTACCTAGCATGAAAAGGAACCTTGTCTCTATTTCTGCCTTAGAGGATAAAGGCTACAAGGTTACCTTCTTTGAAGGAAAATTTCTTGCTTGGCACAAGAACTCACACATGGATTCTTCCCGGGTGATGGGTGTTCGAGAAAACAGTTTGTACAGATTAACTGTGTGACCAGTCCAGGCCCTGTTACATGATACTATCAGCTTGAGCGAGCTATGGCATAGGAGACTTTCCCATTTACACTACAGATCCCTTCCCGCTCTGGGGAAGATGGTAACAGGCTTTCCAAAGATACATGTTCAGCATAATGGCGTTTGCAAAGGTTGTGCTCTTGGCAAGAATGTCAAGGGGTCCTTCTTGAGAAGTGACAGTAGATCCAAGGGGATCTTGGACTTGATACATACGATGTTTGTGGACCCATGATTGTTGCTTCCTTGAATGGATATTTGTACTATGTGCTCTTCATCGATGATCACTCTCGAAAGACGTGGATTTACTTCTTGCATACCAAGGATGGAGTCCTTGCGAGATTTCACGAGTTTAAAGCTCGGGTTGAGAACCTGACCGGGAGGAGGATCAAGGTGTTGAGATCAGATAATGGAGGAGAGTACACCTCCAGGGGTTTCAATGATTTCTGTATTGAGGCAGGGATCAAGAGGGAGTACACCGTTCCTTATAACCCTCAACAGAATGGGGTTGCATAGAGGAAGAACAGAACCATTATTGAGGAAACCAAAGCGATGACACATGATCAAAATCTACCTATGATTCTGTGGGCAGAGGCATCCATGACAACAGTGTTTGTTCATAACAGGAGTCCTCATCAGATTTTGAAGAACATGACTGCCGAAGAAGTTTTCACCCCAGTGAAGCCTAAGGTTGGACACTTCAGGATATTTAGGTATCCAATATACTTTCATGTACCCAAGGAAAATAGGACCAAGCTAGACCCTTCAGGCAAAAAGGGTATATTCATGGGATACAGTGAATCTTCGAAGGCATACCGGATCTACATCCTTGGTCAAAGACAAATCGAGGTTAGAAGAGATGTCACATTTGAGGAAGAGATAGCCTTCTAAAGATCCAGAGAATCTCAGATGGAGATTGACAGTGAGAAGAATGAAGAGACAGTGCCTTCTCCCCTTCAGCAGTTCAGAGGGAGACAGTTACTGATCCAGTTGATCCCGTTGATCTAGTTGATATTCCCAGAGACACTGTAGTAGGCCTTAAGAGGCTTGCTTGGGCTCGACAAACTCTGTAGGAGGTAGAGGGACATGCAACTCCTCGTGGCACATTCCGAGAGAGCAAGAGACCACAGATATTTTTGAGCTATGTTTCAACTATGAGCCACATCATTGATACTGAGCCTTCTTGTCATGGAGAAGCAGCAGATCAGCAGGTTTGGCAAGATACCATGACCGAAGAGTATCAGTCCATCATGAAGAATGATGTGTGGGATATTGTTCTGAGACCGGAAGGGAAGTCTATAGTGACTTCCAAGTGGATCTATAAGATCAAATATGCAATTGATGGAAGTGTCGAGAAGTACAAAGCAAGATTTGTGGCCAAAGGATTCTCTCAGGTGGAGGGAATAGATTATGAGACTTTTGCTCATGTTGCCCGATACACTTCCATCTGTACGATTATTGCCCTAGTTTCATCCATGGGTTCGAAACTACATCAAATGGATGTAAAGACAGCCTTTCTCAATGGTGAGATTGAGGAAGAAGTTCACATCAAGCAACCAGTTGGATTCGTGATACATGAGTAGAAGTCTCATGTGTGCAGGTTGAAGAAAGCCCTGTATTGACTAAAGCAGGCACCTCGTGCTTGGTATGAGAAGATTGATGGATACTTGATGAGTTTGGGATTTAGCAAGAGTGTTGTTGATCCCAAGCTATACTACCATATTGTTGGTGACAAGTGCCTGATTTTGGTCCTATACGTTGATGACTTATTCCTCACCGGTTCAGAAAGTCTTATTGTTGAATGCAAGCGTGCATTGACTTTTGAATTCGAGATGAAGGACCTTGGTATGATGCACTACTTCTTGGGACTAGAAGTATGGCAGAGGACTGATGAGATTTTCCTGAGTCAAGTAAAATATACAGTCGAGATATTGAAGGAATTCGAGATGACAGACTGCAAATCCATGCCTACACCGATGGTGATGAATTTGAAGAAGATGAATGAGGCTTCTTCTGAGTCAGGCGAGATTTTTCCACATTTTTACAGACAGTTGATTGGATCATTGATGTATCTAGTTAACACCAGACCTAATAAATGTTATGCAGTGAGTGTACTCGGTCAGTTTATGAGTTAGCCGAGACAAACACACTGGATAGCAACGAAACACGTGTTGAGAAACGAAACACGTGTTGAGATATCTACGAGGCATGGTTGGTTATGGCTTGAGATATGTCGTTGGTGTAGACATGAGATTGCAGGGATATGCTGATGCAGATTGGGCAGGGAGCGCAGTGGGCCAGAAGAGCACATCCGGTTGTTGTTTTACTTTGGGGTCTGCCATGGTTTCCTGGTGCAGCAGGAAACAGACCTTTGTGGCTTTGAGTATTGCAGAAGCAGAGTACATTGCATTATGTGTGGCA
Organism: Picea engelmannii; assembly: GCA_009831015.1. Taxonomy (NCBI): domain Eukaryota; kingdom Viridiplantae; phylum Streptophyta; class Pinopsida; order Pinales; family Pinaceae; genus Picea; species Picea engelmannii. The sequence continues at coordinate 19,944 of ML832390.1, read as the reverse complement.
GTCCGCAAAGCAGTGTGGCTTCGCAAGCTCCTTGCAGACTTATTTGGTCATGAGATGGATTCCACCGTTATCCATTGTGATAACCAGAGTTGTGTGAATCTCTCCGAGAAACCTATGTTTCATGATAAATCGAAACACAATGAGATCAAATACCATTATATCAGAGATATGGTGCAGAGGAAAGCAATACATGTCGAGTACCTTTATACACACGAGCAAGTTGCACATGTCTTCACCAAACAACTTGCGAGTACGAAGTTCGAGTACTTCCGTGAGAGACTTGGCCTAGTGGAAAATGCCTCCCTAGCTGAGGGAGTGTCGATGATTGTAGCTTCATGAGACATCCTCCAGATCGTTCTCCTCTGGACTGAGTTGAGACATCTGTGAGAGAGCCCATGTGATGGGTGTGTCATACTCCTCTGGACTGAGTTGAGATGACGTGTGATCTCTTGTCGTACTCCTCTGGACTGAGTTGCGACGACTTGAGATGGTCTCCTGTCAGACTCCTATGAACTTAGTTGAGTCGCCTTGAGATGGTTCTCCAGATGGTACTCCTGTGGACTCAGTTGAGTTAATCTGTTGAGAGTGGCATCCCTGTGGGTGAGCACAAGTGGACGTGTCCCTAGTTGTTGAGCACTAGAGGATGTGTGGATCCCTTGTTATATTGTTTGAGAGTAAGATTTGTTGTAACCCTAATTTATATTGTGAAGGGTACAAGTCGGCCCCATCATGTGAAAGATAATTAATATTGTGTAAAGATTAATTATATTTTTGAGTTATAGAAGTTGGCCCTATTGTGCCAATCGACACACCTATTGTTGTGTCAGGTCTTGTATAAATAAAAGTAGATCTCCATTGTGGATCTAACTCACTTCACTTGTCATCTCATAATTTCAAACCTACTTATACAGTTGAAGTGTGCATCCTTCTTAGGCGCAAGTTTCAAGGTCAAGTAGCACCCTCTTGTGTTCTCTAGGGTTCATGGTGTGGGGGATCTTCTCTTGACTCTATAGCAAAGGATTGTTGGGTTTTTCCCTTGATGGAGAAGGGTTTCCCCTGGATAAACTCTTGTGTTCTTGTGCATGGTTATTCTTCTTGTGATCTTGGTTACTGCAGCACTTATGTATGGTATTGTTGCATTGTTTATGGTTCAAGTACATGTTAAATTGAAATAAACTACATGTGCATGAGCTAAGCATTAAAATTCAACATACACTTTCTTCTCCCAAAAATAGGCATGTGCCAACAAGCCCCCAGCACTGACATGTGGCTCGTCCCAAAAATTCAACATACACTTTCTTCTCCCAAAAATAGGCATGCGCCAACAAGCCCCCAGCGCTGACATGTGGCTCGTCCCGAGCCACTTAGGCGATGTGTGCTCCGTGCACAGCCTTCTCCAAATCATTGAACTTCCCTTCTAGTTCCTCTCATTTGGCTTTCGCTCGCGCAGCTTTCTCTGTGAGCTCCTCTACCATCTGCACTATAATATGTTCCTTCAAAGACTCTGCGCTTTCTGCATGGACCTGTGCCATCCTTGTCTTTTCCTGCTCCAGTTCAGTAATAATTTGCATTACTTGCTCCTGGTGTGGTTCCAATTGTGCCTATCTTGCCTGCTTATTTTTCTGTGTTGTTTTGAGTTTCATTTGCAGGTTCTTCATCTCCTACGTCCCTTTCAATCTTTTAGTGATGCTCATGGCCTTCTGTCGCAGCTTCAAATCCGACATTGTCATGTTGACCTTCTCTTCCTGTTGGTCCAACTGTTGGACCTTCTTGTCTTCCTCAAGACTAGTCCAGATCTGCACAGTCTTCTCAAAGAGTTATGCGACTTCCTTGGTTTCTCTTTCGATCATATCTATTTGCAGGGATTCCTGTTGTTCTCCTTCAGTTGTGGCTTCAAGAGGAGTCATAGGGATAAGTTTTTCCTTCGGCTCCTCTATCTCCTGCTTGTACCCCTCGATCATCTAAGCAATGATCTGTATCTTTTCTTCTGCTCTTATGTCTGTTGCTTGCGTGTTGTCTGGAATTGTCTTGAAGACTTCCTCCAACTTCTTTTTGAGGTTATCGGCGAGCTGCTTCTCCTCCTATGTATCCAGCTTAACCTGCGCTAGTACAAGTTGTAGTGCTTCATTATCATCTTTGGTGACTGCTAGGTCTGTTGCATCCACCCTGGCCCGTGACTGTATCTCATGCGTGACATTGACTTCTAATCCGTACAGTGCTTTCGTTGGTATCTTTGCTAACACCAACTCTACTTGTGCCACCTCCTTAAGTGGTGTCTATGCCAGTTCTTCCTCTAGTTGCAGCATCATTGTTGTAACGTGGAAGGTTGGACTTCCCTTTGCTATGATTTGTATTGTGTCCTCATCGCCCCGCGCAGTTCTGTCCCCTTCCTCTGTCGATCCCTACGTTGGTACCTGTCCTTCATCCCGTGTTTGGGCTGAATGTATCCATTCTAGGACTTGTTTAACTGTCGTCAATTCTTGCATGATTCTTTCCTGTTGGTTCTCGACTTCCTCGTATTCTTCAGCTACTCGGTCATAAACCCTTTCTACCACCAACTATGTGTCATTCGCGGTAATTGTGTATTCCGGGATGTCCTTATGGGCCTGGTATCCTCCGCTTTTAGGGATAACTAGGAGATCATGTCTCGAGGCCCACAGGTCCTAGACATGGAGTACCGAGAGCCGAATCGACTTTAGCATGGCCCTGGAGAACCCATCTTTTCTCCCTTTCAGCGCCTCCACCTTGGCAGTAGCAGCAGCAGCATCCATCACCATCGGCTTGGTCTGGTGTCAGAGATGGTTCTTGCTCCATGAGGTAATGAGTCCGGGTATCATGGTATGTGCAACTCTGATCCTCAAAACCTTTGAATATGTGCATTTAATTCCTTTTGTTTCTAACAAATGCTTGGATCTTATACTTGCTCACTTGACCATGTCTGGGGGGAACGACAAGATGCCCTAGTAAGCCTGTGTCCGTAGGTTTTGGCTTGCCACTGGGGGGATTTCTGAAAAGCAATCGTCTGCTCTCGTCATCGCACCACTTTTTCATCTTGCTTCCCGCTCATCTATCCCATTACACTTTTCTGGGCACGGGGTTGACCTATTATTTGAGGATTGCACCTTACCTCATGGGAAGAAGGGGCTAAAGGCCCAGAAGGTAAAAGCAAGCTGGCAAAAGATAAAAGCCTAAAATAAACCTCGAGATGTTTCGCCCAGGGATCCCCGAGAAAGCAGTAAAAGGCTTCTCAGCAAGAAACAAGGGGGACCCGATAAAATAATAAAACAAGACCTAATCAGAGGATAGGGGCTCTCATCACGAGCCAACCTATTAGGTCCATGGGTGCCTAGCAGTATGACACTACTAGCAGTTGGTTACCACGCCAGGGTAGTGACTCTTGGTTGCATGGCCAAGAGAAAGGGGGTCTCATCACGAGCCAACCTTCTCATTTCTATGAAAGTACTTGTGGGTAACATTGTCACCACTGGTCACCACGCCAGGGCTATGTCCCCTGATTAGCTTCTCGAAGAAAAAACAATAAAGAATAAAAGGCATGAATGGGCTTGGAAAAAATTGCATCGAGGACAGGTGCAGCTTGCCTTCTACAAAGGCACCCACAGGTAAAGCTTTGCATCCTCTGCTCTCACTACACCCACTTGCCTGGACATCCCTTATCCTAATCACCCACTTACATGGCCCAGATGAAGTCTCTTCCGGAAACTTTCCTCTTCCAGTGGACACTAGCCCAATAGGATGCCCTGTCACTTTCCACAAACTTATATTGCAGGCTTGTATAATGTCTTTGAGATTTTAACTAGGGTAATAGGGGTTTTATGCACATGTTTAATAATATTGATGATGAGATGTGATTGACATTGCTATGATCCCTATGACTTATGAGCCTGTGGAGGGCGTAGCTATTGATGTGTAGGATCATGCCCGACGGACAGGTACCATGTTGGATCGGTACACATGGGAAGATGATCAGTTCGAACCTCCATAGGGCTGAAGAGCCCACCAGATGGATGTTGAGACCCCAGCAGGGGGCAGAGACCGAACAGAGGGGTTTTCACAGGAGAGAAGGAGGATGTCTTGTAGAGGCACCCTGGCAGAGCTTGACCTAGGGGGGTTGTTCTCTTTTTAGTGGAACGTTGGCCTTGGAAGGCCTAGGACGTCACCCTTCATGACTATGATTTCACCTAGCAACATGGACGCTTTGGGAGGCAGATGGGGTAGTTTTGGCACGTGTGGCAGGTTGGAAATGCCCAAGGAGGGCTAACGTTTTGCTCCGGGATGTTGCATTTGCCCTAGAAGGGGCTAACATCACCCTAAAAGGGGCATGACGTCTCTCTATTGCTTGATTAGGGTTTAATTTTAAGCATTTAATGTAAAACAGTATGATTTTAGTATTTTGGCCTTGTCGACCTTTTTATGACCTTAAAAAAGTAAAATTAGGTCATTGTACTGTATAAATTGAGGGTTTTTACCTTCATTTTTTCATCATCCTTCACTCACCACTTGGTGAGGTCTGAAATTTGCACCATTTTTGGGGTGATTGGCTGAAATTGTGAGGCATACTTGTTGAAGGAAGACTATTTTGGACTTATATTGGCATTTTTGGCATTTATCTTGGTGGAAGGTGTTACAACTAGGGTTTGCTACTTGATTTCTTGGTTAAATGTAAGTGAATTTCTGCAAAACTTCTTAATTGAATGGTTGTAGTATTGTTTTTCTTGCATTTATGGTTATAATTTGTTGAATTAAACCCTAGGTGACAAGCACACATAGAAGGTCCTTGTCTCATGTTCCTACCAAGGTTATAAGCCATTTTATGTCCTGAAGTGAGATAGAGCCTTGCCTTAGCAACACTCTATTCTTTCCTTTTAGCCCTTGTGGAAGAGGATTGAGCCTTGCCTTAGCAACACTCCATCCATCTTCTTCTATGCTAGTCGTTTTTCTCATTTATTTAGCTAAGAAGGAGAAAACACATCAAAGCCTAGTTCCCCTACACCTTGGTGAGCCGATTTTCCCTAGGGTTTTCCTAGCAAAGCCTTGCCATAGAAACACGTTGCTTGCGAACCCTCTTGTCTTAGCTTTATGCAATCTTTTTGAGCTAGCCGTTTTGCCATTGAACTAAGGAAGGAGGAGAGAGCACTGAGGCCTAGTTCCCCTACACCAAAGTGAGCCTCTCTCCCCTAGGGTTTCATCCTTGAGGCCTTGCCATAGAAACACCTCAAGGTCTAACCCTCTTGTCCTTAGTCTTACTATTATCACTTGATCCTTCAGCTCTTGCATCCTCCTTTTGACTCCATATGCCCTAGGAACGCACTGATCTAAACCCTAGTGTGATCTCAAAACAACTTTTAATACTTGAAACAAACCCTAACCTTTCTAACCCTAGCTTAAGACTAACCTTACTAACTTATTGCTACCGTCATCTTTTGCTATAAACATCATTGTGCAGCTAACGTTTTACTTTTAAGCAATTGAATGGTTGTTCAAGGCATTATCTAAATGAAGTGTCAATTGTTACATTGAATGCCCAGTTTCTTTAGCATTTATTGAGAAGTGATATCGTAATTGTTGCTATTGTACAAACATTGACTTCGTCAATATTTATTGCTCAATTTCTTACTATCAGAAAGTCGTTTATTATATGAAGTACTAACCAGCAAGCAAGCTTGCATATGTGTCGTTTTATTGTTGTCTTGTTCTCGGGCAGGTGATCTTATTGGTTATTACTTCCGGTTATATTTATTGGCCATAAGCTAGGACTTTCTGATCAGGTGGTGACTTGTGAGGGGGATCATTATCACTTATCCGTGCTAAAACCTCTTGCCTTTTCAAAACCCCAAGTTACCAAGGATGTCTCCCCTGGGCCTTACCTCCCTAAACAGAAAGAACCTTCCCATCAAGGTGATAGTGGGTGGGATTGGTTCAGTTACGCCAGTTTGATCTCTTTTCATCCATCCATTATCCTAACTACAAACTGTGCGATAACAGGGCCTTGGGATTCTTGCGCGACCACCATGTTTGTATTACCAGCCTTTTTCATGTTTCAGAGTCTATTTGGATTGTCGTTGTTGGGGTTCCTTGTCGGGATGTGTCCCCCCCCTGCTTGTTCTTCCTACGCAAGGACATTGTCCTTCTTCCCTGCCAGTCCACTGGTATTTCGCGTGCTATCCTTTTTCTGTGTCCCTGGTTTCGGATCTGGATTCTTTGTCTGGGATGGATTCTTTGCCGCTGCGGTTCCTCCTGCAGATGTTTGCGATGGGCCCACTGCAATTCCCTTGCCCTTAGGTATTTCCTTATAATTGGGACTTTCCAATCATCTGCCCAGTCCTTGATAGCCTAATCTATTTCTTTTGTGCTTACGCAGTATCGAAATTGCAGCCATTCCTTGTCTGGATCCCTGCGCGCTTGGATCCACATATTGTGTCGCGCAGCCTTGAATATGGCTATCCCCTGGTACTGCACGACCACCTCAGGAGTTATTCGCCAGCTATTGGCTATCTTTTCCTTCGTATCAGTTAGATACCTAGCAAAGGTGCTAGCATTACCACTTCTTCGTTTTGGATCTGAAGTGCTCCCCAAGGATTTGTATCATGTTGCGCGACATTGTCCCACTCTTTCACAGAAGTGAGAATATGTAGGCTCCTTCCATCCGATCAGCGTTATCATCACTATCAGCCATGAATAGTGGAACTCGGTCCCAAAGTCCTGCGAATCCTTGCAGTCGTCTAGGAACATATTCAACAAATAAGGGGCCCAACTTAGTATAGTGTCGTTTACGCAATGCGTTGTTGCTGCTACAACACCTGCGGGGACCTCCTCCTTGCGACATTCCCGAAGGAATTTGCACGCCATCAGCTTCCTTTCCATCCTGGTAGTTGCGTCACTGATCTGTTTGATGATAATGCCTCACAATCCCCTTTTTGTTCTGTAGGTCTTCTTCATTTCCTCTGTGGGCACCTTCTCCTTTGTTTTTCCATCTATGTACTCCGCGAGCTTCTCGCCATTTAATGGAAGTACTATGATGAACAAAATCAGCTCAACATCGATGGACACCAGTCTGTCCATCCACAAGAATCCTCCATGGAGAACTGCGAGCAACTGTTTGACGCATTTATTGACATCTTTCCCCCTTCCAAAGTGGGGAATCTCGAGCAAGTTGAGTATCCCTGTGTTAACCAGTCCTGCTATCCACTGTTTGGGTTGCAAGACCGGATCTCCTAGTGGCCCTGTGCCTAGGCTTTCCATGTAAACTTGTTGTGCAAATTCTAGGAACTTGCTAGTGTCAGACACATCATGGTCTGCATATCTCAATTTTTCGATGCAGCCTAGCAATCCTGGTGCAGCCTGCACCCCCTCTGGAATGCGCGATAAGACTATAGATGCATCAGGTTGCTTCCGCGGGGATCTCGAGATGGGTTGTTTCCCTTTTCTCTGTGTTGGCGCATTGGATGGCCCAACCTCTAGTTCTCCTTCACCAGTGCCCAACTCTGGTTGTCCCGTTATGTCTTCGATTTGCACTTCGTCATGCTGCATGGACCCTACCATGGGTTGTGACCCTGGCCCGTCGGATTTCGTTCTTTCACTATCGATCCCATTTGTTTGAACTTTGGTGGGATATTTCAACCCTGGATGGTTGTTGTAGGTTTCCTGTCACAGACGGGTTTTGTTCCCCCGCACTGTCCTATGAGTCGATGTCCATCCCTACCGTCGTCGAAGCCTGCCCCTCCTCCTCTACCAGTGTGGCGCTCACTGGTTCGGCCTGTGGTGAAGGAATAGTGTCGACATCAACGATTCCCTCCGGCTGTGTATAGACCTGTTCTTCCGCTGCGACGACCTATGGTTGCTTCGTGTTTTTCTTGTCGCTTGGCCACGTGCGTCGACTTTTGGTGGTGCCATCTTGTGTATATGTCCCTTCTGCTATTGAAATTTGACTGCTAAAGTCTCTGGAATCGCCTTTTCACTGCTTATCTCCGTGCTCCTTAGCTTTGCATACACTCAAACTCACAATGAGGGTTGTTTGGCCCGCTTTTTAGTTATATAAGGGGTATCATAAATGTCATGAATCTTCTCGGAGACGCTTCCTTTTGCATCATAAATGTTCTAAAGATTTTTTAGCACACTTCGTTAAATTCCATAAATGCTCAGTTCGCACCTTTTTATCCCGATGATCGGTTTCTTCTTTTCCGACCGTTGGCTCCTTTTCCGGTGCGCTGTAACTTTCCGATGCGTCGAACATTTCTGCTGTGAATTTTCTTTGGCGCGTTGTGTTTGCTTTCTGTCAGTCATATCCTACGCGCGGTAACTTTTACTTCTTGTCGCGCTTGTTTCGTTGTCTGTTGCGCGCTACTTTTTCCCATTTTCTGCCATTCAACCAACTTCCTCGTCTTTTTGTATTTTTCTTAGTTTTCTGCTTTTTCTCTTCCTTTTTCTTCTTTTTCTAGTTTTTATGTCTTTTCATAAGTTTTCTTTCCTAATTTCTACTATAGTACACTATTCATGTGGCATCCTTACTGCACTGCAACTACTGAGATTTAGTAGGTCAACTTTCCCTGTATAGTTTTAGTCGACTACCATTCACCATTCCTTGCAGTTCTATTCCTGTCAAGTCCTTTAGCTGCACAGATCCTCCATCTGTAACATACTTCACTTCATATGGCCCTAGCCAATGCATTCTGAACTTACCAGGATGTTGCAAAAAATTGTTGTCATAGAGGAGAACTAGATATCCCTCCTTAAAGCTCTTCTTCTTTATGTGTCTATCATGCCAAGCTTTGTCCCTTGCTTTTTGTACCTCTTGGTGGAATCCTGCGAGAATCTTGTCTTCTTCCAGTTCCATCAGTTGATTTAACCTTTCTTATATTGCGCCTCTTTTTGTCATATTTGTAATTGATGCAACGCGCAGACTGGGTACCAAAAATTCTAATGGTACCGCTGCTTCTTGTCCATACACCAATCTAAATGGTGCTTGTCCTGTCAACTTCTTGCATGTAGTCTTGTATGCCCATAATACTGCTGGTATTTTTAAATCCCAATCATCTATGTTCACATTGTAGATCTTTGTCAAAGCATTCCCCAAAATCTTGTTGAAAGCTTCTACTGTCCCATTTGCCTAAGGATTATATGGTGTACTCTTCTGGTGATAGACTTCAAATTCCTTAGTCATAGCCTGGATGGTACTATTAATGAAATGGGTGCCTTGGTCACTCATCAGAATCTTGGGCCATCCGAATCTTGTAATCACCTGCTCAAATAAGAAGTGCATTGTTGTCTCTGCACTGCAATCCTTGACTGGTGTTGCTTCTACCCATCTTGTTAAATATTCTGTCGTAGTAATGATGTATCTAGCTCCTGACCTTCTTGTTGGTGGATTAATAGGTCCGACAAAGTCTATTGCCCACTTTTCAAACACCTGAAGAGTTACTTAGTGTCTTAGGGGCATCTCATCCCTCCTGTTGGGTTTGTCAACTCTCTCACAGACATCACAGTTCTGGCAATATTCTTTTGCATCTTTGTGAACTCTTGGCCACCATAAACCTGTGCGCAATACCTTTTGCGCGGTAGCCTTTCCTGCATAGTGTCCTCCAACTATATCTTCATGAGCCTCTGCTAGAACCATGGGTCGTTCATGTTCCAACATGCACCTTCTCAAAATGCTATCTACACTGAGCTTGTATAAATGACCTGCAATTAGTTGATAGTCTGCAGCTCTAACTAGCAGATTTTTCTTCTGCGCGGTACTAAACTCCTGTGGCGCAACTCCTGTGCTCAAGAATTCAACAATATCAACAAAGTACTCATCAGCTATTTGTACTGAAAATAACTATGCATCAAGGAAGTTGTCTTCTAAGTTAGTAGGTTCTTCTCCATTGGTTATCCTTGACAAGTGATATGGTCCTGCATTCAGCTTCCTTGGTTTGACTATTACTTCAAAATCAAATTCCTAGAACAATAATAGCCATCTACAGATCCTCCCCCCGTACACTGGCTTGTTGACTAAATATTTGAGGCCAGAATGATCTGTGAACATTTTAAAATGCTTTCCCAATAAGTAATGTCTGAATTTCTGCAGTGCATACACCATGACTACGCCTTTTCTTCCTGTCGTGTTGTAATTCTGCTCTGATTCGAATAACTTCCTGCTTGCAAAGGCTATAGGATGATCTAAGTCACTTGCTCCTGGTTGCGCTAGAATTGCTCCAAGTTCTATTGTTGAGGCATCTGCACATGAAATGTCTTTTCCCAATCTGGAAACACTAAAATAGGGGTTTTCACCATCTTCTCCTTCAAAGTATCCAATCCCTGTTGACAATCCTCGTTCCACTAAAATTTGGTGTCCTTCAATAACTTTTCCATCGGGGCGGTAATCTATGCATACCCCCTGATAAACTTCTTGTAATACCTTGTATGTCCAAGTGTGGCTCTTAATTAATGCACTGACTTCGGTGGTGGTAAGTTCACAATTACAACAATCTTAGCAGGGTCAACCAGTAACCCTTGTCTGCATACCACATGTCCTAATAGGATCCCAAAAGGTGTGTTGAAAATACATTTCTTGATGTTTAATGAAATCTAACATTTCCTGCATCTATCCAACATTAGTCTTAATACTTCTACATGATCTTTCAAAAGACTAAAAAAAGTATAGTCAGCCAAATGTACTTCTAAAAACTTATGTATGAAATCTTTAAAAGCAGCGATGACCACCCTTGAAAAGATAGTTGGTGCATTCTTCAACCCAAAGGGCACTGTTGCCGCCTTATACACACCTTTGGGAGACGTGGAGGAAATCTTCAATCCACTCGGTGTGTCCTTGGGGGCAAGTGAGAGTTAAGGTGCTATCACCTAATCCTCAACTCCTCCGTCTAGGCCAACTCCTAGCGAAGCCAAGGGGGGTAGTCCCTAAAAAATATACTAAGGATTTTAAACTAAGTACAAGAAAATTAAATCTAGGAGTTTATTACTTCTTCAAGCCATTAACCGCTTAACCGAAATAAACATGAACATTCATTCACCACGATATATATATAATCAAAATAACTTGCATCAAAAGGATACTAAGAAACAGTTGTCAGGTGCAAGTTATCATTTACATCAACATATAACCAAATTGTGAATGTGAAGCCTGTGGCTTTATTGCTTGTAAATGATTGAGACCAGTGCCTTAAAGAGAGTCGTGGGCAATGTAGTTCGCGTGTTTTATTAAGGGTAAATTGCAGTGTTCCACGGGGACGCATCCCCCAGGGTGGGGGACGCAGGGGACGTGTTCCCCACGTCCCCGGGACGGGGGGACTCCAGGGGGGACGTTTCCCTAAAACCTAAGTATGAAGTTGGAGTTGTAAGGTGTTTTGGTGTGCAACTGAGGGTAGTAATTAATGGTAATGTTAAATTCTTAAAGTAAAAGTGACATTCTCCTTTATCTTTCATTTTCATCCTTTTACTTAAATTTTTAACATTACCATTAATTGT
>ML832389.1:78237-123809 GCA_009831015.1 Picea engelmannii | reverse complement strand
ATTGATTGTGTTTTCACTACAAAGAATATAACAACCCAACACCCTTCCCTTCTTGGAAGCATTAAAAGTCTTGTTAGGAGCCTTCAATCCTTATGCTTGGAGGCATTGTTAAATGAACCTTCCTCAAGGTACCCTTTATCCAACTTCCATTTGCTTACTTAGCCTTAGTATACACATCATCTAGTGCATTGATGTCAAACAAGGCCAACACTTTTTTAATGTGGTTATGAAAGCCTCCAACATACTTTAGCATTATTACTTCATTGTCCTATGCAATCTGCAACTTGATTAATAGTCGGTGGAACTCTAATATGTATTATTCCATCTTTTTCTCTTGCTTTTGCCAAGGATATTTCCACTTGATTTCCATATCTTGTTCAAATTCAATTGGATAGAATTTTTATACAACATGGTTTTCAACTCAACCCATGATGTTATAGGCAACCTTCCTTGCTGACATTTTCTTTGGTACAAACTCCCCCACAATAACACATATCCTACCATCTTTAACTAAACACCTTGAACCTTTTACAAGTTTGGAAATCCTTAGAGAGTTAAGTACACCTCAAGATGGCATAACCAATCATCCAACTTTTCAACATTGAGTGATCTATCAAACAAATTAATCTCTATCTTTTTTCTCCAATATTCCAAAAACTCGTTGCATACCCAATGAAAATTGTAATAGTTTTACACTTTTGGTGGCGTTGATTTTCGGACTCTCTATTCCCAAAATTATCGACAGTAAATTAATTGTGTCAGTGGTAACAATATCAGAAGGTACTTTCATATTGTGGGTAGATGTACCGACATTAAGTGGAGGTGGAACAACATGTTCAATAGATTATGTAAGATCATCAAACTCATAACATTATCCAAATTTTGATGAACAACCAACTATTGTTTCATATCACGTCAAATGGACAAAACCTCCTACTTTAGACTCATCAATCTCGCACAAAGAGACCTAAACTCTTTCTCTTTGTTTATGATGTGGTCTTCTCCTCCTACCATAACATTTTCTTGTTCAAACTTTATTTTGCGGATTGTCTCTATTCCTCCCTACAATAACTCCACTTGCACAATACCAACTTCTAATATTCACCATCCAACCTCTTTCATAATAATATAACCAATGAAAAGAATTGCTCTGATACCAAATTTATCCAATGACTACTTATTTTGATTTTTATGTATGCTCATTTTAGACCAAGTAATTTATCTACCAAACAATCCTATATAATATTGTTATGGAGCAAACTTTGTAAACTAAGGTAGAATCATAGAGTTATCTTTTCATCACAATAGCCTATAAAAGGGAAAATGAGAAAATCCAATCCCAAAACTCATTCATTATCCATTATACATTAACAACCAACACAACATTCACATACAGGAATAAAGATACATTTTCAACTTGAGGGAACCCTCACAGGGATTAAAAATTCCATAATCTTATTAATCTCATAAATTACAGCAACGCTTAGTCATTACAAAGCTAACAAAACCCAATTATGGTGTTGTACAATTGAACTACAATTGAACCTTCAAGCCTTGTGAGAGATAACATTTCTAGTGAACAAAACCAATGATGAGTAGTAGCAATTGCATTGTACTAGAGAAATTGGAAAAACTATTAGCTTGTTGAACTAATTACAAGTCGATATCTTGATTGGACTCGAAGAAGTATAAGAAGTGGAAGAAAAAACCTTTGTAATTATAATCCTCTAGAATTCTAGTTTGTAACAAGAATTGGTTATGATAGTTCAACTCCCTATAATGGTTGTCCTAACTATCATCAAAATGCTTAAGTGGTCATCACTAACATGTTGGGTTTCAAATACATCGTCATCAAATTGCATGCTTACTATGCCATCAAGATTCGATGTAATTATCATCATCAAAAACACATATCAATAAGGTTTTGGCTTTGTCAAGATAATCTCATGTTACTAGATACTTGTTCATCATGATCAAGATGGTCAAATTATCATCAACAAACCTTTCATTCATTACCTACTCATTTTTCACCTTTTCAATCGATCACCCCCTCCTAGTCTCCTCTTTGTCAAGCTTTCTCCATCAACCTTATTTTCTAGCTTTTCATGGTCCAACTAGGATGGATCCTTCTTGAGATTATCCATTTTCTTAAGGTCGGTTCAACTAATTTTTTATGGATAACTTTATCATATTGAGTCTCAACCATATTGAAATCCTCATAAACCAACCAATGAGGTTCTTGTAGCTCAATGACCATCATGTTATAAAATGAATCACTTTCCTCCAAAACATTGATAAACAAGGCCAAGCATTCAAGCATATAGCTTCAACATAATCCATACAACCTCAACAATGGGCCTATGCCCCATCCCACAACATAGATTGGTAGGAACCAAAATAGAAACCTCATTTACCACACATATGACTATAAATAAAGACACAATCAATTGTCCACATAATTGTTTGGGTCATTCTAAGTAAAAATCCAATAATATTGGTTTCATAAAAACACAAAATATCTAAACTCAATATCAAATTTATAATCTTTTGAACCATGTATTTTCTACAAGGGTTTATAAGTTCCTTGACAATCCATACAATTATTTTCATTGTAGTTTGGAAACAACATAGTCCATATCCTCCTCAACACCATCATTTCCAAGGTTGATGAATGCTCCATATAGGTTTAGTGAAACCATGATTTTGAGCCTAGAATATTTTATTAAATCATTCTAGGTACATAACTTAGGATGCTTCAAATATTGGCCGACTCTTAGGTTTCTTGAATATTATAAAAATCGAAGAGAGCATTCCCTTTGCCTCCTTCAAGAGGAAGAGGATGAGGCACACATTCTCCTTCCTAATGGTTGAGGTTGCAAGCTGACAACATTGCAATGATATGCTTGGTTGGCTAGGCCATCGACACTTTATTGTTCTAAGAGTTATTTTCATTTACATGTACCCAACCTTGTTCAATGTTCTTTTGGGAAACATTTTGAGCTTTAGAGTTGAGTATTATAATTAACTACTTCAATTGGATTATCATGTCTAACCATATGGGAGTAGTCCTAACTTCTATGGTTTGGTATTTTACATCAAAAATGGGCATTGAAGAGGTTGAGGTACCTCACACATTGTTTGATCACTTTGTATCCAACACAAATGAAGGAAAATTTCTTAAGATATATTAACAAAATGACATTTATATAAACTCTCCCCTAGGTCCTATGCCACTAAAGAACAAAGGAATATCATTGTAGCATGTTTGACCATCCCTATACCTATTGGGACGATGGGGAACGGAAATATTTTATCAAATTTCCCACAAATTCAACATACACCATAATAACACAATACATATATGATACCATTTATTTTTATGCCCTACCATATGATACAATTCTACATGCATAATGACATGAAAATTCATGCAAAACTCATACAAGCGTACATATATCCACATGCATTGTTATTGTTTCAACATACAACATTTAAACAATTATAATACACATAAGTAAAGAGCATAAAAGCACATATAAGCATATCACTTATCTTTTATGAAAGCAAAAACTGGCTACAAACCTCAAACGTTCCACCCAATTATAGACCTTGTTGTTCCAACTCTCTCAATAGCAGGTCACTCCCAAGATGGGGCTATGACTCCACCAATACAAAGGCTTCCTAAGTCAACTAAGGTCTAATAGTCGGTACAAAAAGTTCACTAGGCTAAGGTACCAAACTCCTGAACTGATTCCAACTAACAAAATCTCATTTCCCTTGTCCTATACAACTCAAGGAAGTGTACCCCCTTCTCTACTTTGCAGTCGCTTAGGTTGTCCCATTTCCCTTCCAGGGCTCCAACATAGGTGAGACATGAAGTCTCTGGGTTGTGACTCTAGGAACTCCAACTGTGTTATTGGAGTATCGAGGTACCCTCTAGGCCTCACCCACTATGTAAATCCACCCACACAATTCTCCCTCTAGGTGTAACATCTTCACTATAATCCACAGTTTAATTAATGCTTAATGTAGATATAATATGTGGCCACAACCAAAGTGATGTAATATGCATATTGTATTTCTATGTTTTAGTAATAAAATGAGATGCCAACTGATAAGGGGACGTGGAAAGAGAGGGGGTATTAATTAATCCACAAGAGAGGGGAGAGTTTAGGATAACCAAGAGGGGTCCAAGGGGGAATTACCCATGTATATTAATTCAACCCATTTTCCTAAATTTGTTATTGGTATATGAAACTTCTAATTTATGATTGAGTGTCCCAAAGCCAATCATTGAATACATGTAAGAGGGTGGGTGTGAGTGGTCACATCCCATAGTTATTGGGATCATGGGGGTTGATTACAATCATCTTGTGGAAGTGTGGGAGTCGAGCAAGTAAGTTAAATGAGACAAATTCGTAGGGGTAGTAACAACAATTTTTACACATTCAATTTTGGTGCATGAAGAGAAAGTAGAGAGCAAGAAAGGGAGCTTGGAGCTAGAACATCCATGGAGGGAAAGTTATAGAGCATTCTGGAGTGTATTGGAGCATACTTGGAGCTAAATACTGAAGATTTGGGTTGTCAGACCTAAAGAGTGAACTCTTGAGTGAGTTGCATTGTAACAACATGTGTTTGTTGTTGTTTGCTAGTAGTTTTCCTCGCAAGAAGTTCCCTTGAGTTCTTAGTTGGAAAATTCTTGGTTACCTATGCCAGAGATACCCTAATAAATGAATGGGATGCTCAAGGGACTGAGATCAATGAAGGGGTACATTCCTTGGGTTGGGCAGGTTTGGAGGAAGAGAGTTGGTGGAAAATCAAGATAGTTGTAGGAGAATATCAATGGGTTGTGAGTTTTTGAGTTGTGAGTGGACAGACAGAGACCACCCTGTTTTGTGGATTACTAGCCTCAACTCGAGGGTGACTTGTTGTTGATATTTGCAACTTAGAGATAAATATCCAATGAGCTATTCCATGCACAAAATAGAGCTCGTATGATAAAGTTACAACCAAAACAGTAAGGGTAAAATTTTGGCACTGATTTACTTCCATAGGGCATAACTCCTTGGCCATAAGTTTGTTTGAGGTACAAGAGTAGTCTATGGAAATATTGTGAACCATAGAAGACAACCATGGAGATGGATTTAGAATATGGGTATGTAAAAATGTGCAGGAAGAAAAAGAAGACACATGTAGCATACAAGGATAAATTGGGTAAAACAACCAAAACTTCTTTGAACCATAACTTTAAGATTGGAGCTCGGATTTGAGAAAATGAATAGTCATTGGAAAGGTCATGAGGAGAATAAGAGACGCATCTGCCCATAATTTTGAATTGGGAGCTAAAATTTCTCAGAAAGCAATAAAAAAAAATTGTAGCAATAAATAAGTGGAAAATTGCAATGTGTGAATGTTGTAACTTTTCGCTCAAAACTCATATGGAGGCATGAATACAGTCCTTGGAAAGTTTTTTCAAAGAGGAATACATCTAAGGAATCATATTTTGAATTGGTGCAATGTGTTCTTCATAAATTTATATGGAGAATAACCTGCATTATAATTAATGAAATGTTTTATGTTATGCATGTTCTAACATAAATTATTACATGCACATTTCTTGCAGAATTAGAAGTACAGGAAAACAACTTTGGTTCTTATATGAGGATTTGAGTTATGGAATATGCTTAGGGATCTTACAACCATGAGGAAGATATCATAGGTATTCATGTCAGCATGGGAAATGATGAGACATATTCGAATGGAAGAAGAGACATGCAAGAGCTTGTAACTATGAGAAGTCTACATAGGGAAGTGCAGAGCTATAGAGAAGATAATGAAAGGATTATGAAGGCTCAAGAAGAGATACTTCAAAGTTTGAAAATGTTGCATATGAAAGTTAAAAAATACTCTGGCACCAACCAAGCAATTAGTGCTAGACAAGTGACATCATCTATATACCAAAGCAAAATGGATGATCATGGAAATGATAGAAATTCAAGAAGAATGAGAAGGTGTCATCATTCTCCAAAGCATTCCACTAGAATAACTCATGCAGTTTCAGGTCCAGGGAGCATCCCAAGTGTGTCTCTTGTCTAGAAGAAAAGGAGAAGGCTTGAGGCAGACATATTGCAAGGTGAACTCAGAAAAATTAAGCCACCAGCTTTCAATGGCGAGCACGTGAAAGGGGAAGAGGTCGAGGCCTGGCTGTTGGAAATGAATAAATATTTTCAGCTACATGATTACCCCTCCCAGGTAGAATCTGTGATTGCAACCTACCACTTTCAAGTAAAGGCAACCATGTGGTGGGATCAACTTAAGCAAGCCAAGCACCTTGGTGAGAAAAGGATCTCATGGAGGCAACTCGAAGGATATTTCCAAGAGAAATATTTGTCGGAGCATTACTATGAAAGGAAGATGAAAGAATTATTTGAACTCAAGTTGGGAAGCATGACAATGGATGAATATGAGAAGAGGTTATTTGAATTGTTGAAGTATGTTGACTTTATAAAGGATGAGAAGGTTAACATATGAAGTTTCTAGGTGCGTTACCTTCTTTCTATAGTGACAAGATCCAGTATGATAACCCCAAAACTTTGGAAGAAGCTATAAGGAGAGGAAAGCATCTTTATGAGTAGAGCAGGGGAAGGTCAATTTTCCAAAAATCTTGGAATGACAAGATGAAAGGGGAAAAGGATCAAAGGTAGAAATGTTTTAAGCCACCCTTTTTCAAGAACAACACCCAAGCAAATAAGCAAGGTCAATCAGCCCAAAATTAGCACAAGACTGTAGATTCATTTGGTAAAAGACCAAGAAATTAGCTTGTACAATGTTGGGGATGTGAGGGAAATCACTTATATAGGGATTTCCTTCAAAAAGGAGAAAGGAAGAGGACTTTACACAACATTCAAGAGGCTAAAACAAAGGAAGACATCGGAGGAAACATGCCAAGGATTTATACAACCTTGGACAACAAGTAAGTGGAATATAAATCCCCCGTGATTGAAGTGGAAGGTAAGATTGATAATGAGCCAATAGAAATTTTAATTGGTTATGGAGCTATCCATAGTTACATAAATGCTAACATTGTTGAAAGATTTCACTTACAAAGGATTAATCATAATAAGTCTTGGTTAGTTCAGTTAGCCACATGGGGCTAAGAGGAAGATCAATGAGTTGGTTAAAGATTGTCTAATAAACATGAATGGACTAAGTATAAAGGGAGATGTAAACACCATACCATTGGGTTCATGATATTGTCTAATTGGCATGGATTGGTTGCAAAAACACCATGTTGTCCTATATTGTTACAACAACACAATCACATGTCTTGATGAAGAAGGTAAGCAAGGCAATATTCAAGGCATTCCAAGAGTTGTAGTTGTTAGAGAGATTTTAGCTATGCGATTGAAAAAGAGTTTCAGGAAGGGATGTCATGTTTTTGTAGCCCATATGGAAGAGGCAACCATAGATGAAGTGGCAAGAATTGAAGACCATCCGTTCTTGGGGGATTTTTAATATGTTTTCGGGGAAAACTTGGGATTTCCAACAAAGAGAGACATTGATTTCTCCATTGATTTGGTGTTAGGAGTTGCCCCAGTGTCCAAGACACCTTATGGAATGGACACACTATAATTGAAAGAGTTGCATATGCAACTTGAAGAATTGTTAAAGAAGGGGTATATATGCCCAAGTGTGTCACCTTGGGGTGCCCCAGTTCTTTTTGTAAATAATAAAGATGGAACCTTACTATTATGTATCGATTTAAAAAAGCTAAATAAGGCCACCATAAAGAACAAATATCCTTTGACGATGATTGATGATTTGTTTGATCAGTTGAAAGGTGCAAGAATCTTTTCCAACATTAACTTGAGATTGGGTTATCATCAAGTGAGGATAAAGGAAGAAGACATCAACAAGACAACATTCAAGACAAGGTATGGGAATTATGAATTCACGGTAGTGTCATTTGGACTATCAAATTCCCTAGTTGTTTTTATGTGGCTAATGAATGGAGTATTCAGGGAGTACCTAGACAAGTTTGTAATTGTGTTCCTAGATGATATACCCATCTACTCTAAGTCAGAAGAGGAACATGAGCAACATTTAAGAATGGTATTCAAGGTTTAAAATAGCATAACTTATATGCTAAGCTAAGTAAGTGCATCTTTTATCAAAAGAATATTCACTACATGGGACATATTATTTCAACAAAAGGGATACCAGTGGATCCTGAGAAGAGAGACGTCATTAAGGGATAGCCAACACCAAAGAATTTCATAGAGGTCAAATCATTCACGGGTCTTGTTAGTTATTACTGAAGATTCATAAAATGTCTTTCAAAGATTGCGAGCCCAATCACTTCTTTGCAAAAGAACAGAGTGAAGTTTGAATGGACTTCCAAGTGTGAAGAAAGTTTTCAACAACTAAAGGAAATATTGACAAGTGCGCCAATCCTGAAGATTGTAGACCCGGATGGGGATTTTTTTGTGCGCATGGATGCATGCAAGGGCTCAATGGAGTTATTAGTCAAAAACATCATGTCGTATGTTATGAATCCAAAAAATTAAAAGAGCATGAGAAGAATTATGCTACACATGACTTAGAGTTAAAAATAATTGTTCATGCATTAAAAATGTGGATCCATTACCTCACAGAGAATAAATTTGAGTTGAGGATAGAACACTTTGGTCTGAAGCATTTGTTTGGACAACCAAAACTAAATGCTAGACGAACTAGATGGTTGGAATTCCTTATCAAACATGACTTTGAAATTAAGCATATAAAGGGAAAGGAAAATGAAGTGGTTGATGCACTCAATAGGAGAGCTCATCAAGTGCATGTTGTAGCCATTAGCATGTACAAGACTGGTCTAAAAGATAAAATTATTGTAGCCATTTCCCATTCCAAAATGGAAGTGGGAATTTGTCACAGTGGATTGTATTACAAAGTTTCCTAGAACAATGAAGCAAAACGATTCCATCATGGTGGTGGTGGACAAATTGACTAAGGAAACACATTTTATTCCAATGAATACAACAAACAAGGCAACAAATATTGCAGAGATCTATATGAAAGAAGTTGCCATGCTACATGGGGTGCATAAGGCAATTGTTTCAGATAGAGATCCAAAGTTTACTTTCAATTTTTGGAAGGGTTTGTTCAAAGGCTTTGGGACAAATTTAAATCTTAGAACAATGTATCACCTAGATTCAGATGGGAAGACAGAGAGGAATAACAAAATAATTGAGGCGATGCTTAGAATGTATGTGATGGACCAACCATCAAAGTGGGAGGATTGTATTCATTTAGTTGAATTTGCTGACAATAATGGGTATCAGGCCTCATTAAAAATGATTATGTTTGAAGCATTGTATGGTAGAAAGTGTAACACACCAGTGAGTTGAGATAATCGAATAGACAAAGCAATTGTTGGGCCAGATTTATTAAATGAATTGGAAGAGTAGATGTCCAAAGATCAAGCAGAATTTAAAGGTTTCCCAAGATAGGAAGAAAAGTTATGCAGACAAGAATAGAGTATTTAGAGATTTTAAAGTGGGAGAACATGTGTTCTTAAAATTGAATGCGAAAATAATTTCACTAAGATTAGGAAGTTGCTCGAAGTTGGCAGCGAGATATTGTGGGCCTTTTGAAATCTTAGAAAAGATAGGGCCAAGTGCATATATGCTAGCATTGTATGTATCCATAAGAGTGAATAATGTACTCCATGTGTCATTATTAAATAAATGTGTGCCTAACCCTAACCACATAATTGATTGGAATGTGATCCAAGTGGAGCACGAAGGGGGTTTTCAGGTGGAACCAGTACGCATCCTAGACCGGAAAGTCAAAGTGCTCAAGAACAAAGCCATAGGGTTGGTAAAGGTTCAATGGACCTACCAAAGTCTTGAATATGTTACATGAGAGAATGAAGAAAACATGCGGGAAGAATACCCATAAATGTTTTTAAGAATTTTGAAGAAAAAATAATGCAAAATTCCATTTTAAGCAACTAGAGTTCCAAAACCACGTCTCGGAGTCCTGGCTAACTATGTTGGGGTCCCTGATAAAAGAATGGAACATTCCTTAGGTTATCCCTAATAAATGAAAGGTACATTTCTTGAGCTGGCCCTGATAAATGAATGGTGCATTCCTTGTGTCAACGGGTTGAGAGGAACAAGAGATAATGGTTGGGACTACTGTTGGAGTTGTTAAATTGCATAATTTTATTTTCTAATAATTGCGATGTAAATTTGCATATATGTATTTCGGTATAGTGTTCACTGAGGACAATGCACAATTATAGAGGAGGGGGAATGTAACATCCCCACTATAATCCATAGTTTAATTAATGCTTGTGTAGATATAATATGTGGCCACGACCAAAGCGATGTAATATGCGAATTATATTTCTATGTTTTAGTAATAAAATGTGATATCATCTACTAAGGGGACATGGATAGAGAATGGGGATGAATTAATCCACAAGAGAGGGGAGATTTTAGGATAATGGCCAAGAGGGATCCAAGGGGGAATTACCCAAGTACATTGATTCAACCCATTTTCCTAAATTTGATATCGGTATATGAACCTTCTAATTTATGATTGAGTGTTCCCAAAGCTAATCATTGAATACATGTAAGAGTGTGGGTGTGAGTGGTCACATCCCATAGTTATTGGGAGCATGGGGGTTGAGTACAACCATCTCGAGGAAGTGTGGGAGTCAAACAAATAATCCAAAGGAGAGAAATTCGTAGGAGTAGCAACAACCATTTTTACACATTCAGTTTTGGTGCATGAGGAGCAAGTGGAGAGAAAGAAAGAGAGCTTGGAGCTAGAACATACATGGAGGGTGAATTCTAGAGCATGTTGGAGCGTAATTGGAGCTAAAGACTAAAGAACCAAGTTTTTAGGCCTGAAGAGTGAACTCCCGAGTGAGTTGCATTGTAACAACAAGAGTTTGTTGTTATTTGTTGGAAGTTTTCCTGGCAGCAAGTTCCCTTGAGTTCCCAGCTAAGAGATTCTTGGTTAGTTGTACCAGAGAGACCTTGATAAATGAATGGGATGCATGATGGACTAATATCAGTGAAGGGGTACATTCCTTAGGTTGGGCGGGTCAAGAGGAAGAGAACTAGTAGAAAATAGGGATAGATGTAGGAGAATATTAGTGGGTTGTGAATTTTTGAGTTGTGAATGGACAGTGAGAGACCACCCTCTTTTTTGGATTACTAGCCTCAAAGAAGGGGTGGCTTGTTGTTGAGATTTGGAACAAAAATTCTATGGTTGGGTGGAATGTCCATCCCAAGCAGCTAGTTGCACAACTAATTTGAAAGATGAGTGTTTTTATCTTGTTACCATGTTAATTTATGTGTTTAAATTGTTGTGCGTGAACTCTATGTATTTGAGAAGAATTTATATGTTGCTATGTTGGTTTATTAGTTGTGTTTCATGTCTATTTTAGCATGTCGTAGATGCATCTAATTTATGACAATATACAACAATTAAATATGTATGTAAATCATAGCTAGAAGCTCCATGAAATCAATTAGATAGAATAAATTTTAATTTTATGAGTATTCCACACTGTGATGTCCCTCAATTGGGTTGGGGAATGTTAAACTAGGGCTCCAACCTTCCCCAAGGCAACCCAAGGAGAATTATCAGCATAAATCACCTAGAATTTACTCAAGGTTCACTAGGTATTAGTGTCTCAATACATATCACTAGCTCACATCCTTAGTCTCAACATGCACTAGTAACCATGACAGAGCACGATGGCAAGAATCCCCCCAATTTTCTACTAAGCTCCTCACTTAAATATACATGGCTCCTTTTTGACAAGTGGCACACTAGGAGCCCCTTTCCCCTCACGCTGGAACTTGTCCCATCACTTAGGAACTTAGGTTATCACATAAAATTGCACTTAGGATTAGTATTATTTTATTATTTATTGGCTTAGCCCCCTTCTTAAGCCCCTTAGCCCCCTTACCTTTCCCTGTCATGGAATCCTATCCCCCCAATTTGGTTTGTAGTCATGATGTATTTTATTAATGAGAGATTATGTACAAATTACAATACATGCTCTTCAACCTTTGATCATCACAAACTCTTCAACCAAAAAACATTACAAGCACTCTATAGAAATTTCAATACAAATTAAGTATTTCCTGCGATTCTCCTGATCTAACAATTATACGCCACTGTTAAATACATAATCGCTTCTACTATTATTCTTGCAGAAAATTAAACCACGATCACAACCACAATCACAAAGTGAAATATCAAGAACACATAACACAGAAGTTTTTCCGGGAAAGCGTAAAGCCAAAAAAACCCACTATCATATATTATGTATATCATGAATCATGAAACAATATCATACAAAAGTCTAATCCAAGAGCTCTCAGTACAATACAATCGTCTCACACTGTCATAGACAAATAAACAAATACATGTGCCAATTCATGTGTCCAGACAGCTTGCCTCCTCTGCACAAATCCTTGCAATTGAAATTCTCACAATGATCATTAATGAATTACTTAGTTTGCACATGCTCATAAGCATATCCACTGCATGTGTGATCAAATCACAACTAATAGCCAAACTGTCCCTTTCACCTGTTATCTCAACTGGGTCTCCACTGGATCTGACATGCATGTAGTTAATTGTGGTGAATCTTCAGTTGCATGTGACTTCACTGATTAACTGAACTCTCACTAGTGCATGTTTAATTACAACTAGTACAACTGATCTTAACTCACTTAACTACACTTATAATTCTGTTACAAATCCAACTCACTCAGTTATGAATGAAATAATAGATTAATATTTATTGTCCAATTTATTTAAGGGAAAAGTAAATTAGACACATGTTTCTTGTTGACTTTTCAACACTCCCTCTCAACAAGAAAGGGATTATCCTTCACCCCAATCCTGTCTCTATGATATTCGAATTTGTTCCTGGTGAGCGCCTTCGTCAAAATGTTTGTATCCTGATCTTCTGTAGGAATGTATTGAAGCAACATGTTCTTCCACTGCACACAATATTTGAGGTGATGATACCGGATATCTATATGCTTAGATTTGTCATGAAACACAGAATTAATCGAGAGTTTAATGCAACTCTGAT
Organism: Picea engelmannii; assembly: GCA_009831015.1. NCBI lineage: Eukaryota > Viridiplantae > Streptophyta > Pinopsida > Pinales > Pinaceae > Picea > Picea engelmannii. The sequence continues at coordinate 110,683 of ML832389.1, read as the reverse complement.
TATCACAATAAATCACTGTCAGATCTAAATGAGAACCAAATAAACCAGCCAAGATCTTCCTCATCTAGATAGCCTCACATGCAGCTTGACTCGCTGCCATGTATTCCGCTTCCGTTGAACTAAGTGCCACGGATCTCTGTTTCATGTTGTACCAAGAAATAGTTGTAGATCTGATACTAAAGATCCCCCCTGATGTGCTCGTTCTGTCCGTTGGGTTGCCCGCCCAATATGCATCCGTGAATCCATGCAACTTCACCTCATCCGTCTGTTTGTACCATAATCCATACTCAGATGTGCCCTTCAGATATCTCAGGACATGCTTACCCACCTTCCAAAAGAGTTTGGTAGGCTTAACCATCACTTGACTTAGTTGGTTAACCGCATAGCAAATGTCTGGTCTTGTGTTCACTAAATACATTAGCGAACCTACTAACTGTCGATAGACAGTAGCATCCACTACTTCTCCAGAAGTAGCATCCTCTTTCCTCCAGTTTCCTGGAAGAGGAGTATACATGGGTTTGCAGCCCTCCATGTGAAACTTACCCAGTATCTCCCTTGTATACTTTCCTTGAGACACAAAAAGTTCACCATCTCGTTGCCATATTTCCAAACCCAAGAAATAATGAAGAAGGCCCAAATCCTTCATCTCAAACTCCTTTGCAAGGTCCTCCTTGCATGAGTGTATTAGCTTCTCATCACCAGTAAGTATTAAATCATCAACATAAAGCACAATGATTAAAAGCTTACCCTCCACCACAATTTGGTATAGGTTTGCATCCGCTAAACTTTTGGTGAAGCCCAATCCAATGAAATAGTTGTCTATCTGAGTGTACCAAGCACGGGGTGCTTGCTTCAGCCCATACAATGCTCTCTTGAGTCTGCACACATGAGACTCTCTGTCAAAGGTCTCAAAACCTTCTAGTTTTTCAATGTACACTTCTTCCTCAATGATCTCGTTGAGGAACGCAGTTTTTACATCCATCTGATGAATGTGCCAGCCCATCTGCGTTGAGAGTGCAAGGATGAATCTTATGGAAGAGTACCTTGTGACAGGTTCAAAGGTCTCATCATAATCTATCCCCTTGATCTATGAGAAGCATCGGGCCACAAACCTGGCCTTGTATTTCTCCACACTCCCATCAGCAGCTTGCTTTACATTGTAAATCCATCTCGATCCTACCACTGATTTATCAATCGGTCCTGGGACAATTTCCCATGCATTGTTTTTTACAATGGAGTCATACTCCTCTACCATAGCATCAACCCAAGTGGGGTCCTGCATTGCTTCCTGAGAGGAAGATGGTTCAGTCACAATACATTTTCTCATGAGAGCCATGTATCCAGCAAATCGATCAGGAGATTGTCTCTATCTGCGCTGTGAAGTAAGGGCTCCTACATTCTGTGCAGCATCTAGTCTCAATCTATAAACTTGTGCGGTGTGCTTTCTGCCATTTCTGATGGATGGCTCTGCTTGAGTGGTTTCCTCCACTCCATGAACCTCCTCATGTGGTTGATCCACATCTTGAGACTCATCCTTGGGAACCAGCAGTTCCTCTTCTGCATGCAAGTCTAGCTCCCTCTCAAGCAACAATCGCATGGATTTCCCCTCATCGAATTTTATATCCCGTCGCATAACAGTCATCTTATTGTTCAGCAAATACACACGATAATTATGGGGTGTTTCTATGTACCCCACAAATATCCCAACTTCAGCAGTCGGTTCCAGCTTCTTCCTGGAATCCTTGGTCACATGCACATAAACAGATGAGCCAAAAATTTTAAAATGAGAAACATCAGGTTTCTTACCAATAAAAGCTTCTTCAGGTGTACTCATGCCAAGTACTCTATGAGGACAACAGTTTTGCACATAAACCGTAGTATTGCATGCTTTTGCCCACAAATGCATTGGTAGGCCCTGATCATGCAACATCGCTCGTGTTGCACCCACGATCATTCTGTTCTTTCTCTCCGCGACCCCATTTTGTTGTGGGTTATGAGGCACTATGAGTTCTCTTTGAATTCCCTCTCTACTGCAGAAGTCTTTGAATTCATTAGAGATGTATTCTCCACCATTATCGCTCCTTAGAGCCTTCACTTGCTCCTCTGACTCTTTCTCCACCAATGCTTTAAACTCACAGAACTTTGAGAATGTTTGATCCTTCTTCTGCATGAAGAATATCCAGCATTTATGAGAAAAGTCATCAACAAAAATAACATAATACCTATGTTTTGATGTTGAAGTAACCGAGAATGGTTCACACACGTCCATGTGAATTCTCTCCGGGATCACCGAAGCACAGTTCTCCTTTTCATGACAGGTGGACTTTACATACTTCCTCAGGGTGCACCCCTTGCATTGATCTAATTGAGCAAGTGTTCCCCTTGGAAGTCCAGTAGATATTTGTTGCATGATCTTCAAATATCCATGATGAAGATGGCCCAATCACCTATGTCATAATTCGCCCTCATCCTGGCTCACCATTGTTTCTACCTTGCCTATCATGGCACCGCAACCATCTACCTCCAGCATGTAGATATTATTAACTCGAATCCCTATCTTCTTGACTTGACCCGTTGATTTATGTCACAGGTAGGCTTTTCCACTACTAAAAACAACATCATAGCCTCTATCCTCCAACATTGCAACTGAGACCAAGTTTTTCTTCAGACCTGGAACATGCATAACATTTTTCAATTGAAATGGTTTACCTGACTCCCTCTAAAAGGTAATGGTACCAATACCAGTTGCATTGTATCGTCCATCGTCGCCCATCTCTATATGCATTCTGAGATCTTTCTCCTCCAAGTCAATGAAAGACTCTTTATCTCTCGTCATGTGGAAGGAAGCGCCACTAACCAAATACCACACCGATCCTGATGCACTTGAATCCATGCATGCGATCAAAGTGAAGTCAAGCTCAAATTGTGAGACAAGAGCCTCACCAGTTGCAGATCCAGCAACCGTCTTGTTCTTCTTCTTCTATGGATAGTTAGTAGCGAGATGCCCATGTTCGTGACAGTGAAAACACTTCACTTTGGACAAATCCATCTTCTTGAATTTAAACTCGGATTTTGGATGGAATTTCTTCCCTTTCCCTATCCTTGCCTTGGCAATCAAAGCACAATCCTCTTCATCATCACGCTTTGATGAAGATCCATCTCTGGTGTTCCGCCTGAACTCCTCTTGCACTAGATCCGACCACAGTCATTCCCAATCTGGTAATTTTTGCCTTCCATTGACAGAGTCTTGATAACTATGCCAACTCTTGGGAAGTCCTAGGAGCCCCAAGCTCACCAAATCATCAGCAGTGACTATTATTCCCACACTTCCAAGCTCATCCCGACATTGGACAAACTTCATGAGATATTTTGGAATGGTGTCGCCCTTCTCCATCTTGATCTTCCTGAGTTTATCTTTGAGCGCCAATTTCCTATGGTTGCTATTGTTTTGGAACAGATCCGTCAAAACCTTCCACATTGCATGTGGTGTGTTTTTCCCATGGAGACTTGAGACAATGTGGTCTCGTACTCCTTCCAACAGAATCCTCCTCGCCTTTGCCACTTTCTTTTGTCATGCATCAAGATTTGTAGTGTTTGTCGCATCCGGATTAGGAGCATCTTTGTCAATGTAATCCTTCAAGCCATTGTCTTCGAGTACTGCCTCCATCCTATCCTTCCAAGCAATGTAGTTAGAGATGCCCTTGAGTGCATACTCCAACCTCAAGCCATTGAAAGACATTTTGATCTTGAATCAACTGTCGCACGAAGAAAATCTTTCAAATTCGAATGTTATCCAACCACCAAAACTCAATTGCTGCAATCCCTCTTCCCTGGGAGGTTCGCACCCCACCTGAGAGTAGCCTGAGGGAAGTTTGCACCCTACCTGTGTATGGCCTGCGAACTTGCCTGGGAAGTTCGCACCTTGCCTGTGTATAGCCTGCGAACTTGCCTAGGAAGTTCACATTGTACTTCACTGTAGGGTGAGGGGAGTTCGCACTTCTCCCTTAAGCAGCCTGCGAGAATGCTCAGGAAGTTCGCACCCTGCCTTTGTCTAGGGTGGGATAATTTATGCTCCTAGCAATAAACGTAGTTTTCAGTACTAGGGTTTGCACCCTGCTATAGACATGACCTGCGAGAATGAAATTATGTTCGCACCTCACTTCCGTAGCTCCGTGGCCTTCATGGCTCTGATACCATGTAGAAATTTCAATAAAAATTAAGTATTTCCTGTGATTCTCCCGATCTAACAATTATACGCCACTATTAAATACATAATCGCTTCTACTATTATTCTTGCGGAAAATTAAACCACGATCACAACCACAATCACAAAGTGAAATATCAAGAACACATAACACAGAAGTTTTTCCGGGAAAGCGTAAAGCTAAAAACCCCACTATCATATATTATGTATATCATGAATCATGAAACAATCTCATACAAAACTCTAATCCAAGAGCTCTCAGTACAATACAATCGTCTCACACTGTCATACACAAATCAGCAAATACATGTGCCAATTCCTGTGTCCAGACAGCTTGCCTCCTCTGCACAAATCCTTGCAATTGAAATTCTCACAATGATCATTAACGAATCACTTAGTTTGCACATGCTCATGAGCATATCCACTGCATGTGTGATCAAATCACAACCGATAGCCAAACTGTCCCTTTCACCTGTTATCTCAACTAGGTCTCCACTGGATCTGACATGCATGTAGTTAATCGTGGTGAATCTTCAGTCGCATGTGAGTTCACTGATTAACTGAACTCTCACTAGTGCATGTTTAGTTACAACTGGTACAACTGATCTTAACTCACTTAACTACACTTATAATTCTGTTACAAATCCAACTCACTCGATTATGAATGAAATAATAGATTAATATTTATTGTCCAATTTATTTAAGGGAAAAGTAAATTAGACACATGTTTCTTGTTGACTTTTCAATGCACTCCGACCCAAAAATCATACTAGCTCACTAGCCTAATAACATATGTACATATACCTTTACAACTTAGGGATCGACCTAGGGTATCACATTCATGGTAGATAAAATTGCCAATAAGCACAAAAAATAAATATAAAAAGTCTTAAATTGCATAGGCAAACCATATAATTCTATCGACATAGAGCAACATCATTAGTAAGATTTTTTTTCATTGAGAATTTTTCAGCCCACAGGGGAAACACAAAAAAGATGTTTTAATAGAGCGAAGAGCCACAAGACATAATAGTAACATAATGTGACTTCTTGGAAAAAAAATTACAGAAAAAATCCTTTTAACAAACTTCAAGTACTTAATCAATGCCACATTTGTGGCTTTGAGACTTCCTTAACGAAGGAATTAATAATGGTTGTATGTAGATTCTAACCAATGAAATACTCCAGAAATGAGTGTTTTTTGAGCTTGTCATGGATACCATAATACTCATCAACCAAATATCCATACTAAATTTCATTAGGAGGTAATCCATTAGGTTGCAAAAAACATTTGCTATGAACGTTTGTAAGGCCTTCGATGCAATAATGCTCACAATAAGAAAATGCAACGTTATGAATGGTGATGTCACTCAATGGATCATATTACTCATCCTTGGGGTAGGGAATGCCATTAAAAGACACAATGACCTTGTAAAATACAAGAATGACCCCTCAAGAGTATCATAGGACAATTAAGTTGTTAGAACAAGAGTAATGATAATACTAATAAATAGGGGACACATATAACATTATTAGTGAACCACAAAAACCCTCGAAAAGCCTTTATAACATTATTAATGAAAATTGTTTAAACTTTAAACTAAAACATTAACAATATCTAAGAAAAGCCCAATTCAAACAATCATATTTATTGGTCTTTCTACATCTCACTCTAATCATCTAGTCATTTCAAATTTAATGCTTAGTAATCATTATAATTATAATTATGTACAAAATCAATCATACATATTGATTCTTCTATATCTCACTCCAATTATATGATCATTTCAAAATCAATGCATAATTATCATTATATACAATACACATGCATTATTTATAATAAAAATCATCTTGTAACTAAACCCCACACTACTTCACTAGCAAACTATTTTCCTTCTTTTCATACTTTATAAACATAACATGTTAAATTCACAATATGATCATTTCAAAATCAATGCATAATTATCATTATAAATGATACACATGCATTATTAGCCCATGCCGAAGGCGTAGAGGGACTATATCAATCGATAATTCGTTGACTTCATATTAGTTTGTCCTTTGACTAAAAATATTTGCATATTGTCTATTGTTGGAACTAGTGAACTAAAAACATTGATTTGTATATAATAAAAAATACCATATATGTCATGATCTGATTGGATAACAGATTGGAAGTATTATTGCCAGCTTCGCTATTCCCAATGCTTTATATGTTAGCATATCCAAAGTTTTTGATCATCTACAGTCTTTCTGAATTTTTACTATTTTTTTGAAATGTTTAGATATCCAAAGTTTTGAGCATAGAGAGTCAGTTTTTTATTAGTTGACTTCATATTAGTTTGTTCTTTGAATAATTTTTTTTTTTGCATAGCCTCTATTGTTCGAACTATTGTTACTATTTTTTTGTTTATTGTTATTATTACAAAATAATATAATAATTGTTTTTTGCGTACATAACAAACCTTCCACACTGCATTTTTTCTTAAATGTTTACACAACGGTCCTGACAGACTTAAATGTTTACCTAACAGGCCTCACAACCTTAAATGTTTACTTAACAGGCCTGTTACAATACATTTTCCTCCGATTTATTTTTATGCAATGTTCTCTGCAGTGAATATGGGCAACATTGTTCTTCAATGGCATTACTCGTTCACTAGTTGATGCTTGTTGCTTGCTTGTTGACTGGTTTCTTGCTTTCCTGTTGTTGTTGTTCTTGTTTGCTTGTAGTTGTTGTTCTTGTTTTCCTGTTGGTCTTGTTGCAATTTGCACGCTTAGGATTCTGCAACCACAATTGAAACTGGCCTTCTGTCGTTTCCCATTGACGGGTGGGTTTTGGTGCCATGTTTAGCTTCCTGTTCATTGTTTGTTGTTTGTTATTTGCAGTTTGCAGGTGAGAAATTTCAATACTATAGATGCCTGAGTAAAATCCTCTTGTTGACCATCTTTGTATGTGAGGAGAAAATACGATTTCCTTTTTATTATATGTCACTGTGGTTGTGATGGATGTGGGTTGTGTGTCGAACATTGGTGATCGGGAATGAGACGAAGACAACATTACAATCTTGCTTCTCTGGTCGTAGTAATCACATACAAAGATGGGTTGCAAGAGGATTTTGATCGCTCCCAGTATTGAAAAATACCAATCATGGAAACTGCAACTTTCTTAATTGTTTACACAGTGGGAGGCCTTTGGACGATCCTCAGACCCTTAAATGTTTACCTGACAGGCCTCATAGTCTGAAATGTTTGCTTAATAATTGTGTTACAATACATTTTCCTCTGATTTTTTGATACAATCTTGTGTGCAGTTAATTTGGCCAATATTGTTCTTCACTAGCATTCCTGGTTGGTCGGTTGATGCTCTCTCCTTGGTTATACTGCTTATTGTTGTTTGATTCAACTTTGCAGAGTTGACTTGTTCACTGGTTTGTTGTTTGTTGCTTGCTCTTGTTTTCTTCAACTTTGAAAGGTTGGGGTCTTGCATCTGTAGTTGGACCTGTTGTTGCAATTTGCAGGACAGGGGTTGCGCTTTGTCCTTCTCCATTCACTGGTGGGTCTTGGTACTGTAGTTTCATTCCTACATTGCTTAAAAAGCTTGTTGCAATACATTTTCGTTCGGTTTTTTTTTGTTTTGTTTTTTTTTTTTTTTCTGCAATGTTGTCTGTAGTGAATATGGGAAATATTGTTCTTTAACGGCATTACTAGTTCATTGGTTGATGCTTTCTTGTTTCTTGTTGGTTGGTTTCTTGTTTGCCTGTCGTTGTTCCTCTTGTTTGCATGTTCTTGTTGTTGTTGCAGTTTGCACACTTGGGATTCTACAACCACGATTGGAACTGCGCTTATGTCGTTCCCCATTGAGGAATGGCTTTTGTTGCTAGGTTTATGTTTGTATTATTTCTTTGTTGTTTGGTATTTCCAGTTTGCAACTGAAAAATTTAAATGTTGGTGATGCCGAAGTCAAAATCCTCTTCCAGATCATGTTTGTATGCAAAGAGAAAATTAAATTTCCTTTTTTATATGTTGTTGGGTGTTATGGAGGTGTTCCAATTGCAGATGCATAATGCCAACCGTGAAAACTTCAAGTTCCTTAAATGTTTACACAATGGGAGGCCTTTGCACGGTCCTCACAGTCTTACATGTTTACCTGCCATGCCTCATAGCCTGAAATGTTTGCTTAACCTGTGTGTTACAATATATTCCTCCGATTTTTTTATACAATCTTGTCTGGAGTAAATTTGGACAATATTGTTCTTCACCGGCGTTGTTGGTTGACTAGTTTATCCTTGCTCGTTGGTTCGTTGGATGTTGCTTGTTGTTGTTTGATTCAACTTTGCAAAGTTAAGATCCTGCAGTTGTAGTTGAGCCTCTTCATACTTGTTCATTGGTTTCTTCACAAACACATATCCACTTGAGAAATGCAAATTGGAACATGGTTTTACAGTTGGGCCACCAAAAAATACTATTAAGATAAAATAATATGAAATTTTTTGCAGTGGATATAAACAACATCTCTTTTGACTTGAACCATAGTTTGTCGAGCTCCAACTATATTTCATATCTGAGAATGTTTTTCCCATTGTTAATGTGTTTCTATGGCTTCATAATTATGAGACTAAGTGTTGTTGTGTGAGGGATAAAGTTCTTGTCTCCCTTTCTTTTTCCTCTTCTAAACTTACTTGTTTTTCCCTTTAGTTCTTCCCCTCTATTATGTGTTTCTAGTTCTATACTTAATCGTGTTTCCGTGTTCGTTGGTTCTCGGGGTGGTGAACTGACAAATCCTCGTCTCCATCTATATCTTCGCATCACAAGTTCGACCGATCGTCGTTCGTTTCCATACTTAGCCAATTTTATGAACGCGGGTTCGTGAATAGGCGCTATCGAACTATGGTGCCTCGTGTTCGGGGTATACATCTTGCACCCAAAACTTTGGTGATCTAAAATTCGACCCCGGACTCCTCAAACTCACAAGCCAGATTCTACCTACGATGACTCCGTCTGACCGACCCTACTTTCCATACTTAATCGAGTCTTCAAAGTTTTGCGGGTTCACAAAAGTTTAAAAGCATTTTTCACTCCTCTCCATCCCTGCCACCTTTCGCCTTTCCCAATGTACATTAATGATGCTTTTACTAGTGACAACTCATCAGACAAGTTCAAAAAGATTGGCATTAATAAGTGGAAAGCTCGAGGACATCTCCCATTAAAACACATTAACGAGGGAATATTATCGGATCCGATGACTTTTTTGCGTCCATCTTGAATTGGCAAAAATTGTTGGTTATTTTAGTCTTTTTAAGGCATCATTATAGTAACATTGCAATATTGTACTACCCAACTATCATCCACAAATGTGCCATCCACAAAGGTCTTGACGTCATGTCCCTCTTTAATATTGTGCATATATTATAGGTTGTCATAGTTGGGAATATGCTTGCATATGGAAATGCTAACTCATGTTATTAGTGACTATTCATCACACATATTCAAAAATATTGGTTCTATACTTGGTCGTGTTTCTGTGCTCCCGGGTTCTTGGGATGACGAACTGATAAATCATCATCTCCATTTATATATTCACATCACAAGTCTGACCAACCGTCGTTTGTTTGCATACTTAGCCAATTTTATGAACGCGGGTTTGCAGATGGCTACTATCGAACTCTGGTGCCCCATGTTCAAGGTATACATCATGCACCAAAAACTTCGGTGATCTACAATTTGACCTTGGACTCCTCGAAATCGCAAGCCTGACTCTACCTATGATGGCTCTATCTGTTCGACCCGCATTTCCATACTTAGTCGAGTCTTCAAAGGTTCACGGGTTCACGGACTCTCAGATTTAGAAAATTTTAAAAGCATTTTTCGCTCCCCTCCATCCCCGCCACCTTCCACCCTTCCCAATGCACCTTAATTATGCTTTTACTAGTGGCAACTCACTAGACAGGTTCGAAAATATTGGCTTTAATAAGCGGAAATCTTGAGGACATCAACCATTAAAACACATTAACAGGCGAATATTATGGGATCTAATTATTTTTTTGCGTCCATCTTGAATTGGAAAAAATTGTTGATTATTTTAGTTTTTTTAAGGCATCATCATAATAACAGTTCAATATTGTACTACCCCACTGTCATCCACAAAGGTATTGATGTCATGTTCCTCTTTAATATTGTGCATATATAACAGGTTGTCATATTTGAGAATCTGCTTGCATATGGAAATGTTAACTCGTGTTATTAGTGACTATTCATCACACATATTCAAAAAGATTGGCATTAATAAGCGAAAAGATCGAGGACATCTGCCATTAAAACAAATTAAACCAAGATTTATGGAAGATTATAATATCATCCTCCAACGTTCATTTTAAATACTTATTCCCATTTCTCTCTATCATTGAAGACTTGGGCTTTAAGGTGCCTTCGTTGTAATGTTCCTGGTCATCCACATGTGAGGAAACTTAGAATGTCATTCAGGCCCAATTGAAAGATGAGGGAATGGTTTTATGTGACGTCATCTTTCAGCGAAAAAAACTTTGTTAGCCAACATAAACTCAGACACAAAAAAAAATCAAGTATCTTATGATTGATATTCTCCCTGTATTCGATGCTTTGGTTGGTTGAAAGGCCTGCCTAAAGATTTGTATGTTGAACTTCTTTGTTTTTTTACTGGAAATTGGAAGGGACTTTTAGGTCAGATGCAAAATGTTCATTTATTGAAGTATATAGCTTCTTCCAACAACACAGATTTGGCAAATGTATCAAATCCTGCAGACCACACAAGAATTTATCTTTCGTCAAAGGATTTGCACATAGTGTGGCTTGCAAAATGGTCTGGAATATTCAGAAATGACGCCAAATATTAATCCATTCACGAATATACTCATAAGGAAATTATAAATTTGGATCGTCACGAATGTGAGAAACTATATGGGTGATTGAATCAACATCCTAAAATTACAAAAGTTTCTATTTCAAAGTTTGTTGAGCAATTTTGGGTGTGGTAATAGACTTGACAGAAAGTCAGATTCTTTATCACAGTTTGTTCACCATCCTCTGGATGTAGTAACAGACTCCACATACAATCAAATTTCTATCGGTATTGCACATTTTTTTCACTATTCCTATGCATATGATTGCATCTGGGTCGAAGAGCTTGCTGCTCTTTGCAAGAATATTCTCCTCGTAGTTGAGGGTGGGTATATAACCAGGGAATGAGGCTCTCAAAAGTTTATGGTGCCTGCATCGACATGTACCTGGGAAAAGTTAATGGGAAGGAATTTTGGATTATGCACTTTGCAACACTTTCTGAAGATTACTTTATACTACCACCTTCTACAAGAGTTTTGACGTGTTCAGGTAATGATTTGGTTTCTGAAAATCACCTTTTACTACCACCTTCATGTAATCATTTTGTTTCATTCTTTAGAAGAGACCTTGATGTAATAGGATATTCCAGAGTTGTTTCCACTGAATATCAATCTTCTTCTTGTTTCCCTTGCTTTGAATAAGGAGAATGCATTTCTTTTGTTGCAGTAGATCCTATATTTGAAAAAAAAAAAAAGGGAATTGCTCGATGCTTGAAGTATTGCCTTGTCTAGATCAAATAAATCGCCATGGCCTCACTGCAAGAGCCTGTCGAGTTGTTCATCAAGATCACATATCAATAAGGATAGAGTGTCTTCCTGGTCATAAAGTGCTTCCATCACCAGCTTTCATTTGCACAGGTGCTTTTATTGCTACCTTCTTTCTTTGTCCTGGTGGTGGATCCTTCTATCCCAACCAACATGATGGAAATAAACTAGCTCTAGGAAATTTGAACGCTTCTGGGAATCTGAGTTGACTATATATTAATTATGGTTAACTTAAAAAGGTTTATTTGTGCAACCTAATGTTAGACATAGAAAATACAATTTCTTATTTCTTAAAATATAAAACAATGTATTTCTTTGACACACGGTTGTTCGAAAAGTTTCAGGCATTGTTTGGGATTCATGTCCTTCAAGGATGTTAATTAATCACACAATTAATATTGCTTGTGCCAATGCAATCGAGTCGTCGTCCACTATAGCAATCACATTAACACTACAATGTCAGATAATATATGTCTGACATGTACCTAATGTCAAGGTAATCATCGCACAGGACACCCAACCTCCAAAGATTTCTGGACTCACAGAAACATTGTAATTGTCATGACAAATCAACACTAAAGTCGATGTTCTTTGCAGGTCTGACAATCCTGCAGTCAAAGTGCTTTGACAATGACAGGCCTTCTTGTTCACCACATTACCACATTGCAGTCAATGGCACTGTTCCCATTGCCACCGCCAGTGTCGATGTCCGAAGCCGAAGCTATCTGGAGCCTAGAGTCACTACCAGTGTGGATGCCTGAAGATGAAACTACCTAGAACCTAGGGTCATGACTTGTTACAGTTGACATTAGTATCAGTAGTGATCAAAATTTGATTGTATGTTGAGTCTATTACTACATCCAGAGGTCGCTCAACAATCTTTGACATAGAATTTGGATGTCTATCAAGTCTGTTACAACTTTGTAATAAAAGGTTCTGTAATTTTAGAATGTTGATTCAAACACACATACAGTTTATGCCATTAAAAAACTTATAGGAGTATATTTGAACTATACACGACCCAGGAAAAAACTTAAACAGGAGTAACGCAGTAGGGTTGACATCCTCATTTGCATATTAATATAATATTATTATTAACTAATTCGGGAGGTTCTTTGGGGGTCATCTACCAACCCAATGTATTATGGATGGCATGTGACACACTCGCACGAGTCATCCTCTGAAATAAGGATATTTCATCTTATCATATTTTGATCCATCAAGAAATATTAGGTTCTCAAGGAGCTTTACTCACGGCTTTTGGTTATCATCATAGGATCCATCTCATGGTCAAGTAAATCTGTCAGAAGCTTGTGAAGCCACATTTTCTTTACACACTTGATGCTTATATAATCTGCCTTTGTGGTACTCAAGGCTACAGAGTTTTGTTTCCTGCTACATTAGGAAACCATGAAAAAATTCACGATAGAACATCAGTTGGATGTGCTTTTCTGGTTCAATGTACTTTCTGCTCAATCTAAATCGGCATATCACGCAAGCTCAATTTTATACTGGAGGCATATATTAGGCCATATCCAACTGTGCCTCATATATATCTCAATACATGTTTTGTTGTTTGTCTAGTGAGTCTGTCTCGGTTGACTCATGAAATGACTAGGCACATCCACTGCATGGTATGAATTAAGTCTGGTGTTGACCAGATACATTAGTGATCCAATCAACTATGGATCAGTCTTGTCTGAATCATCATCAATCTTCTTCTTTAAATCCAACACGATGGATTTTGCATTCTGTCATACCGAACTTCTTTAATATTTTCACTATATGTTTTCCTTGACTCGGGAAAATCTTATAGGTCATCTTTCATACTTCTTGTCCCAAGAAGTAGTGCATCATACTCATATTCTTCATCTCGAATTCAGAAGTCAAGAATTACTTGTAACAACAACGCTTTATGAATAAGTCATCAAGATCAGGTTCTCGTCAGTAATACAGTAATGATATAGGTTTGGATCAACAACACTCTTGCTGAAATCCAAATTTATCAAGAATCTATCTATCTAATATAGTTTCCAACTCATGGATGGAGGTACGGATGGAAGTGTATTAGGTTCACTAGATCAAGTGTCTCATCATAGACAACTCCCTTTGTTTGTGAGAAACTGCTGGCTATAGATCTTGTTTTGTATTTCTTGACACTTTCATCAGTTGCATGCTTGATCATATAGATCCACCTAGAAGTTACCACAAACTTCCCTTTCTGGTCCCTGAATAATATCGTATGCATCATTATTTTAAGATATACTAGTATTCTTCTGTTATGGCATCTTTCTATATTGGTTCTCTTGTTGTTTCTCTAAGACAAGGTGTCTCAGCATCAATGAAGTGGCTCGTGACTGAAGCATAGCTCGAAAATCTCTTTTACTTTCTCGGAATGTGCCTTGAGAGGCTTGTATGTTTCTCTGCCTCTTGCAGAGTGAGTCTAGGTATGAATTTTATGCCCTACTCCAATATCTCTGAACATATTAACTGGAGAAATTGCATAACCTGGAGTAATGATTGTCTCCCTTTGAATTGTTGAAGGGGGAGAAGGTGTTGTCTCATTGTCAATCTCCATTTGAGACTCTCTAGGTCTTTGAAAAAAATTGTCTCTTCTTCAAGGACAACGTCTCTGCTTGTCTCAATCTGTCTATATCCTTTCTTCCTAAAGGATCTAGCTTGGACTTCTTCTCTTTGGGTGCATGAAAATACATTGGGCACCCAAATAAACTGAAGTGCTCAATCTCAGGCTTCATTCTGGTGAAGACTTCTTCGGGAGTTATGTTTTTCAAAGTCTCGTGAAGACTCTTGTTCTACACATATACTGTGTCATGCATGCTTCTTCCCATGGAGTCCTAGAAAGATTTTGATCATTCTTTGTAGCATTGGTTGTCTCAATGATGGTTCTATTCTTCTTCTTTCTCAAATGGTTTTGGCTCCTTCTGAGTCAAGTGACTCCCTCTAGAGGATAAGCATCTTCTTTTCTTGTTAACCTATCTGGAACAAGAAAACAAAAATAACCAACACAAGAATATCTCTTTGAGTGTGTTGTTACTATCAATGCACTGAGATCCCTCTGGATCCATGACTTCAGTAAAGGTTCCTTCCTCCTGCAATTTCACCCATGACAATGATACAAATAATATATACAAGTAAATACTTGAGGATGTTGATATGATTTCTTCAATGGCTCTTTGGCTAATCTCTATCCTCTAAGATCTTTATGAAGAAGATAGTCACAGTTTCATATTTTGTCATCTTTGTTATTTTGAAGTTGGCCCTTCAAGGTGAAGGCTTGAGTGTACTGACGTCATCTTCTTTCCATTAATTGATAGCTTTCTCTGGTAAACCCTTTTGTATTACCCACAATAATTCTTCCTCTGAAGTTTTGTCTTTCAATAACTTTGAAGTTGCTTGATCCATCAAGCTTATCTTCCATCATAGTTTTAGATTCTTCATGACCCTTTGTCAACTAGGCTAGAAAACCTAACGGCTAGGCTAGGCTAGCACTTTTAGGTTTTATTGGACTTATGACTGCCAACAATAAGCCTTTGAAATATAGTAGAACACTGGTGAGTTGAAGAGTTCCTTCAATGGGTTTGCAGAAACCCTAATTCTGAAATTTCTGCAGAAATTTGTGAACCCTAGAAACCCTAGGGCCAAAAATTCAAAATGCTCGAAATGTCACTCTGAGAGTCTCTGGAGATGCGCTGGAAGAGTTCGTACTCTTCTATGCCAAAAGTAGCCCTAGTGTCCAAGTATTAAGGGCTGAATCACCACTGAGAAGGAGGTCATACAGATTTTATGGAAACCCTAGGAGGGTCGTACAGTTCTGTAGAAGTGGAGAGATGGTTGATAAAAGTTTGTAGCTTGTGCAATGGGTTATTCAAGACCTATGCTCTGATACCATGTTGATTTTTATAAACTAAGTTAAGCACGAATTTCATTTCATTTTAGCATTTCATTTAACCATAAATAATAATGTTGCAGCAACCAAGATCACAAGATGAAACACCATGCACAAGAACACAAGAAGTATCCTGGGAAACCCTTCTCAACAAGGGAAGAAAACCTAGCCAAATCCTTTGATATATTCTTCAAGAGAAATACCTCCACCAAGATAAACCTTAGCACACAAGAGGGTGCTTCAAACCCTAGAAGACTAGCACCCAAGAGAGGTGTGCACCTTTTCCCAAGTAGATGTGTTTGCTGAAATTTCCAAACTCACAAGGAAGATATGATTCCACAATGGGGTATCATCCCTTACTTATATTAGACTTGTCCAATCAAAAAAGGTGTCAATTAGCTCAATAGCGCTGACCTCTCTAAGTCACTTTATAATATATTATTATTATTATTAATTATCTTTTATATTTATTATTATTAATCACATTAAGGTGGGGGCAACCTGTACCCTTTATATAACAATTAG
Organism: Picea engelmannii; assembly: GCA_009831015.1. NCBI lineage: Eukaryota > Viridiplantae > Streptophyta > Pinopsida > Pinales > Pinaceae > Picea > Picea engelmannii. Next base: position 94,407 of record ML832389.1, on the reverse strand, counting down.
TGTTACAGGCAGGTCTGATTCTTGAACAACATATAGCAAAGGATCTGATACACCCACTAGTGCTCATCCACTAGGGGCACATCCATAGGGATGTCATAGCTCTGATTCACTGCATTACACATAAGAACCAGGCCTTCGCACGTTCACATGTTCTCGTCCACAGGCACGTCCACTCTACAGATCTACTTTCCCACTGCCACCGATAGGAGAATCATCTGGAGTCTTCTCGTCAACTCTGCTGCTCAGAGGAGGCTAATACATCATCTTCATTTATGTTCTCATGACGATGCACCCAACACTTTGGGATTTCACACGTTCACTTTGTGCTCAGCCATAGGCATGTCCTAACTCAACAAATCACTTTTCCACTGGATAATCATCTAGAGTTCTTCTCAACTCTCTGAATGGAGGAGGTCATCTCTACGTTCCCAGCTCTGTCTCAGGCAGAAACCACATACCCTTCTTAGGGGATTTCTCTCAGGTTTGTAAGTTGAGAAAAAGACTTCCATAGCTGCTATGTTCGACATCTCTCGGGTTTGTAAGCTGGAGGATGTCTCCCATAGCTGCATTCATCAACAATAATCTCATATGTATTTTGTAACCCAGTTTATCTTAATATAAAATATTTGAGGTTTTTGTATGGTGTTTTACAATGTCTGGTATTGTTTTTTATTTTTCTTTTTTGTGTGTGGTTAAACATGCACGACAAGGTTTTATTTATGCTTCTCAGCACTCCAATTTAAATAAAAGCTACTATATTCGCTCCTTACATTTTACATGGAAGAATAATTTGTGATATGCCATACTTATGTGGCACCCACCCTATACTTAAGAAATAAATGGGAGGACCCATCCTGCTTTCATTCTTCGGGGTCCCGTAAATAGAATGAAATAATGACTCTATTTCAACAAGGCAACTCAGGTGTTGACGTTGTGTTCTTGTTCAATATTCTACATATATTACAACTTCTTCTATTTGATAATATATGTGCATATAAAAAATGTTACGTATATATATATATATATATATCTATTGCTTATGGGTTTCAAGGAAATTTGCGAACCGAAAAACACCCTGCAAATTGGAAGATTCTTTACATTTGGACCACAAACAATTTATTAATATGTTAATATGAATACTATTGGAATAAATATAAACAATTTCTCTTTAAATTTTCCTTGTCTTCTTCCCCTCTATTATCCCTTTGTGGTTCTATATTTAGTCGCATTTCTATGATCACGGCTTCTTGGGTTCACGGATTGGCAGATGCCCATCTTCACCTATATCTTCACACCATGAGTCTGACCGACCGCGGTCCCTTTCAATACTTAGTCAATTTTTTGACCATCGGATCTTGGGTTTGCGGTATTGAACACTTATGCACTATGTTCAGTCATATACATCTTGCACCCAAAACTTATGTGATCTGCAATTTATGCTTTTACTAGTCAAAACTCACCAAGGGTTCGAAAAGATTGGCATTAATAAACGAACAATAGATGTTGTTCTATGAGATACTTATCCCTTTTTCCCTTTTCTTCTTCCTGTCTATTATATGTTGGGTACGTGTTATTTCTTTGCATGAGTAGTAGTGTTTGTGTGTTACGCCAGGCACACAGGGGGGTGACTTCCCCCCGCACGGGGGTTCTGGGCAGTGCCCCCGAGAAAAAAAACTCTGCCTCAGGAAACCTGTCACATATTTAGGTGATTTTTCGGCACATGGTTTCTTTGTCGATGGTTTTCTATTAACGGTTAAGGAATTAGGGTTGTTGACTAATCCAGGTCATTGGGTTAGGGTTTTGGATGTCGTTGACTCCTATATGTATATTGTATTGTAAACAATGTAATATGATGAATGAATATAGAATATGTTGGTTTTCCCAGTTTGGGTTTCCAGGGGGAAAATCTCTGTGTAATGTTTGTATTTTCCATTGTATTTTTTTTGTTCTTTTACTGAAAATTTGTTTGCAGTATATATTGTACAAGGTTAAAATCTACATTTGGTATCAGAGCTTTGTTGGCTTCATGGGGATGCCTTTGTGGTCAAGGGTTTGGCTCGAGACTACGATAAGCCTTGTTACAATGGGAGATATGTGGTATTGATTTTTCAGGTGAAAAGAAATGGCAAGCAATTTGAAGATGGAGATCGATAAGTTTAATGGGCAAAGTTTTGAGTTGTGGAAGCTCAATATGGAAGATCTGTTGGTGGACAGAGATCATTGGATTGTGATAGATCCAGGTACTGCACCTATAGGAACTTCAGAAGATGACTGGAAAAACTTGGATCGGAAGGCAAAGAGCACAATCCAACTGTGCCTCCCAGATTCAATATTATTGAATGTGTCATAGAAAGCTACAACCAAGGATTTATGGGAAAAGTTGGGGAAGTTGTATCAGTCTAAGTCCCTAGTAAATAAACTATTCCTGAGAAAGAAGTTGTATAACCTGAGGATGAGAGATGGAGACTCAGTGACAGAGCATTTGAACGCCTTCAATACTGTGGTAAGTCAGTTAGTATCTGTTGATATTAAAATTTCAGATGAAGATAAATGTATAAGTTTATTGTGTTCTTTACCAGACTCTTTGGATAATATGGTTGTAGGCATAGGTAGTAAACAACTGCCTTGAAGTTTGATGAAGTGGTCTCATCCTTGTTATCGGAGGAGATGAGACGGAAGAATACAGAGGGACGGAGCACAGACGCATTATTTGCAAGAGGACGTTCCAAAGAAAGAAATAGATCTAAGTTCTCAAGTGGGAGATATAAGTCTAAGGGTAGATCTAAATCTCCCAAAAAGTTTGTAAATGTATGTTGGAGATGTGGAAAAGAAGGGCACTACAAGAAGTAGTGTAGATCCAAAGTTGAGAAAAAGAAGGGATCTGAAGAATCTCCTTCTACAAAAGAAAAGACCTCCAAGGAAAAAGGAGGGGATGTGTACTTGGCTTCTTCAAGAACACATGCAGATCATGAGGCATGGCTGGTTCAATCTGGTGCATCCTTTCATATGACTCCCCAAGGGGAGTGGTTCTGCGAATATGAAAGGTATGATGGAGGTAATGTTTTCTTAGGTGATGAATCAACAACCAGAATCATAGGACGAGGAAAATTCAAGTTGAGGCTCGTAAATGGAAGGATTAGAACACTGCCTGGTGTTCTGCACATCCCAGGTTTGGCCAAAAATTTGTTTTCTGTAAGAAAAATGGACGATGCAGGGGTAAAAGCAATATTTGAAAAGGAAACTTGTAGGATGGTTCGAGGAGCAATGGTGTTGATGAAGGGAGTTCGGTTTGGAACTTTGTATAAGATGCAAGGAAGCATTATTAGTGATGGGTGTAATAATTCCATTGTTCCTGATATTGGAGTTGAAGAAGAAAGAACACCTACAGTCTCTAGAGAAAAGGTTATGTTGTGGCATCAAAGACTGGGACATATCGGAGAGAAGGGTCTTCGACTACTACACGGTAAAGGTATGGTTGAAGGTATGCTAAACTGCTCTCTGGATTTTGATTTATGTGAACATTCTCTATATGGGAAGCAGAATCAAGTAAGATTCCCCTCTGGTGCAACAAGGGCGGGAGGAATTTTACAGCTAGTTCATAGTGATGTTTTTGGACCTGTGTCGATCCCGTCATTGGGAAATCTGTGTACTATGTCTCATTTATATATGACTTCTCGAGGAATACTTGGATATATTTCCTCAAGAAGAAATTTGAAGTCTTTGACAGGTTTAAAGAGTTTAAAGCTCTTGTTGAGAATCAAACAGAGAAAATATTTAAGGTGATGAGGACAGATAATGGTGGAGAGTTCTGCGGGAATAAATTTGAAGAATTCTATAAGAAGTGTGGTATAGAAAGGCAGAATATTACTCCATATACACCTCATAAAAATGGAGTTGCAGAAAGGATGAACAGGACGCTGATGGAAAAAGCAAGGTGCATGCTCAGTGGTGTCGAGTTAGGGCATGAATTCTGGGCAGAGGCAGTAGGTACTGCATGTTACCTGCTCAACAAATCACCCTCATCAGCGTTGGATGACAAGACTTCACAAGAGGCATGGACTGGTAAGGAACCTTCTCTCACACATCTCAAGGTATTTGGCTATGATGCATATGTTCATGTTCCAAAGGAAAACATGAGTAAGCTAGATAAGAAGGATGAAAAGTGTATCTTTATTGGATATAAAGATGGTATCAAAGGTTATAAGCTTTGGAACCCAAAAACTAAGAAGGTAGTGTATAGCCGAGATGTGGTATTTAGAGAATTGAAGGATGTTGTTAAACATGAAGTCCTACCAAGTAAGGAAGAACCAAAGAAAATAGAGTTTGATTTGAAGGATGATGAATCAGACTCTACATAAGAACATGAATCAGAAGAAGAAGATCCTCATACTCCAGTATTGAGGAGATCGGCTCGAGAAAGAAGGCTACCGGAAAGGTATACTCCATCTAATTTTCAATCAAAATTTGCTTTTTCTATTACTGATGATGATACTAGAACTGTCAGGGAGGCAATGGATTCAAAGGATGGAAATCTCTGGAAAATGGACATGGACAAAGAAATGGCATATTTGGATAAGAATGAGGCTTAGGATCTAGTGAAGTTGTCGACTAGAAGAAATCCCATTGGAAACAAATGGGTATTTAAAACGAAGCTAACTGCAGAAGGAAAAGTGGAGAAATACAAAGCTCGATTAGTAGCAAAGGGTTATTCCCAAGTTGAGGGAATTGATTATGGTGAGATTTTTTCTCCTGTTTCCAAGTTAACCTCTATAATATTTATGTTATTTGTTGTTGTTGCATTTGATTTTGAAGTATAACAGATGGATGTGAAGACAACATTCCTACATGGGGATATGGAAGAAGAAATCGATATGAAGGAACCAGAAGGTTATGTTGTGAAGGGAAAGAACGAGTTGGTATGCAAGCTGAAAAATTCCTTGTATGTTTTAAAACAATCACCAAGGATGTGGTATCAAAAATTTGATACTTATATGCTGGGACTTGGCTTCACAAGAAGCAAAGAGGATCACTGTGTGTATTTTAAATTAATTGGTGATCATTTGATTTATTTGGTCTTGTATGTGGATGACATGTTGTTGATAAGAAACAACAAGGAGATTATCCAAGATGTGAAAACTTAGTTGTCCTATAAATTTGGCATGAAGGATATCGGTGCTTAAAATTTCATTTTGGGCATGGAAATTAAAAGAGATCGGAAAAAGAGGAAACTCTGGTTAAATAAGAGAAAATATGTCGAGACAATATTGCAGAGGTTTAATATGCAGGAATGTAAACTAGTCAAGGTTCTTATTCTTGTTGGTGTAAAGTTATATGCAGATCAGTGTCCCAAGACACAGGAAGAGGAGGAGGACATGTCTCGTGTTCCATATGAGAGTGCAGTTGGCAGTTTGATGTATGCAATGGTCTGTACTAGACCGGACATTGCACATGCAGTGGGTGTTTTGAGGAGGTATATGTCAAAACCAGGGAAGGAGAATTGGACAGGAGTAAAAAGGGTTTTCAGGTATTTGTGTGGCACTGCTAGCTATGGATTGTGCTACGAAGGAAGACCGAGATTGGACAAAGTGGTGGATATACATGGCTTTGTGGATGCAGACTAGGCTAGAGATCTGGATCATAGGAGATCTACAAGTGGGTATGTGTTTAACCTGTTTGGAGGAGCAATAAGTTGGATGAGCAAAAGACAGGCTGTAGTGGCACTTTCAACTACAGAAGTTGAATGCATGGCAGCCACTCATGCAAGTAAGGAAGCAGTATGGTTACAAAGATTGTGTTCAGGTATGGGTTGGTACAACAAGTTGTAAGGATAGAGTGTGACAGTCGGAGTGCAATTTTTCTAGCGAAGAACCCGGCTTATCATTCAAAGACAAAACACATTGATATTCAATATCACTTTCTAAGTGACATGATTGAAGAAAAGAAAGTATTGCTGATGAAGGTGGACACTTTGAAGAATGTTGCAGATTATTTAACAAGATATGTGAGCATTGAGAATTTCTCTTGGTGTAGAGGATCCATGGGCATTGATGCCCTAGATTGTTGACTATGTAACCCTGTATGCAAAGAAAACAACAAGTGGGAGAATGTTGGGTATGTTTTATACTCTTTGCATGAGGGGTTTGGGGGCGAATGCCCCCCGCGCAGGGGTTTGGGGGCAGTGCCCCTGAGAATTTTTTTTCTACCTCGGGAAACGTGTCACCTGTTTAGGTGGTTTTTCGGCACATGGTTTCTTTATCGATGGTTTTCTATTTATGGTTAAGGAATTAGGGTTGTTGACTAATCTAGGTCATTGGGTTAGGGTTTTGGATGTCGTTGGCTCCTATATGTATATTGTATTTTAAACAATGTAATATGATGAATGAATATAGAATATGTTGGTTTTCCCAGTTTGGGTTTCCAGGGGAAAAATCTCTGTGTAATGTTTGTACTTGCCATTGTATCTTTTATATTCTTTTACTAAAAATATGTTTGCAGTAAATATTGTACAAGGTTAAAATCTACATTATCCCTTTCTGGTTATATACTTAGTCGCCTTTCTATGATCGTGGGTTCCCGGGTTGGCGAACTGCCAAATCTTCATCTCCATCTATATCCTCACATGACGAGTCCAACCGACAGTCGTTCCTTTCCATACTTAGCCAATTTTATTGTCGCGGTTTTTAGGGTTGGTGCTTTCGAACTCTGTTGTTGCTTATTCCATTAACACGCATCACTTTACTAGTGCTTGTTTCAAACCATCTATCGTTGCCTTCCATCCCCACTACCTTCGCACCCTTCCTAATGCACATTAATTATGGTTTTACTAGTGACAACTGAACACACTGGTGCAAAACAATTGGGACCATTAACATGCATTAAACCGCCATTTACAGTACTCGGAATGACCGTCATTCCTTTCTATACTTACTAAAAATTTTCCACTTGTTCTGTGATATACATCTTGCACCTAAAAAATTACGTGATCTACAATTCCACCCTGGGCTCCTCTAACTCACAAGCTTCACTTTACCAGGGTTCATAAAAAGCTTCAAACCATTTATGGCTCCCTTCCATCCCCATCACAATCGCACCCTTCCCAATGCACATTAATTATTTCAGCCTCTAGATTAACTTCCATTGTTCTGTGACCTACAAACAACACCCAGACCTACACGATATACAAATTGACTGTCGGACTCCCACATCGTCCCCTCTTTTGTGTTACACATTATGCATTAAAATGTTCTGAGCAATACAATTTGACCATCGGGGCCTCACGTCTTATGGGGAAACCTTGTCACCCTATTTTGAAACAAGTCTAGGATATCATTTCCCTATTCCATACTTAGACACTTTTTCGATTGCGGGTTCCTGGGCTGACGGGCTCAAAATTGTGTTTCAAATCTTCCACGACTTGCAAACAGTACCTGGAGTTTCGCGATATAAAATTTGTCCATTGGAATGCCCCGTCATGAGCCCGATCATCCGTCATTCATTTCAATACTTAACCGCAAGTTAGCTATATGTTCATGACGTGGTACATTTCCATGGTTGCACATGCTGCAACCACTGTGTATAGAATCTGGCCTACCGTTTCCATGTTCCATACTTAGACATTTTTTCGATTGCGAGTTCCTGGACTAGCGGGCTCAGGATTGTGTTTCCAATGTTCCACGACTAGCAAATAGTACCCGGAGTTCCGTGATATACAATTTGTCCGTAGGAGTGCACCATCATGCCCTTTTCCGTGTTAAGCGTTCTGCGGTCAACACTCCCGAGAGATACAATTTGACCCTCGGGCCCTCACCTCTGTTGGTTGTATCTTGTAGCCCTACTTTGAAACCCGACCAATCACTTTCAATAATTATCCATTCCTTAGTGTTTGTGGTATCAAACACTTATGCCCGTTGTTTTGTTGTATACATATTGCACCCAAAAACTTCTGTGATCTGCAATTTATGATTTTACTAGTCAAAACTCACCAGGGGTTCGAAAATATTGGCATTAATAAACGAACAGTAGATGTTTTTATGTGAGATACTTAGCCCTTTTTCACTTTTCTTATTCTTGTCTATTATCCCTTTCTGGTTATATACTTAGTTGCCTTTCTATGATCACGGGTTCCCAGGTTGGTGGACTGACAAATCTTCATATCCATCTATATCCTCATATGACGAGTTCAACCGACCATCGTTCCTTTCCATACTTAGCCAATTTTATGGCCACGGTTGCGGGGGCTGGTGCTTTCGAACTCTGACGTTGCTTGTTCCGTGATATACATCTTGCACTCAAAAATTATGTGATCTACAATTCCACCTCGAACTCCTCGAACTCGCAAGCTTCACTCTACCAGGGTTCACAAAAGTTTCAAAGTATTTATTGCTTCCTTCCTTCCCCATTACCTTCATGCCCTTCCCAATGCACATTAATTATGGTTTTACTAGTGACAACTGAACACACTGGTACGAAACAATTGGGACCATTAACACGCATTAAACCACCATTTACAGTACTCAGAATGACCATCGTTCCTTTCCATACTTAGAAAAACAATTCCACCTGTTACATGATATACATCTTGCACCCAAAAAATTCCATGATCTACAATTCCACCTCGAGCTCCTCCAACTTGCAAGATTCACTTTACCCGGGTTCATAAAAAAGTTTCAAACCATTTATGGTTCCCTTCCATCCTCGTCACAATCGTTCTCTTCCCAATGCACATTAATTATTTCGACCTCTACATTAACTTCCATTGTTCTGTTACCTACAAACATCACTCATACCTCCACGATATACAAATTGTCTACCGGACTCCCACATTGTCCCCTCTTCCGTGTTACACATTATGCATTCAAATTCTCTGAGCGATACAATTTGACCGTCGGGGCCTCACATCTTATGGGGAAACCTTGTCACCGTATTTTGAAACAAGTTTGGGCTATCGTTTCCCTATTCCATATTTAGACACTTTTTCGATTGCGGGTTCCCAAGCTAACGGGCTCAAAATTGTGTTTCGAATCTTCCGCAACTTGCAAACAGTACCCGAAGTTCCATGATATACAATTTGTCCACTGGAATGCCCTGTCATGAGCCCAACCATCTGTCGTTCCTTTCAATACTTAGTCTCAAGTTGGTTGTATGTTCATGACATGATACATTTCCATGGTTGCACATGCTGCAACCACTGTGTATTGAATCTGGCCTACCATTTCCATGTTCCATACTTAGACATTTTTTCGATTGTGGGTTCCCAGACTGGTGGGCTCGAGATTGTGTTTCCAATGTTCTGTGACTAGCAAACAATACCCGGATTTCCGCGATATACAATTTGTCCGCAGGAATGCACCATCATGCCCTCTTCTGTGTTACGCATTCTGCGGTCAACACTTCTGAGAGATACAATTTGATCCTCGGTCCCTCACCTCTGTTGGTTGTATCTTATAGCCCTATTTTGAAACCTAACCAACCGCTTTCGATAATTAGCCATTCCTTAATTAATGTTCCCTGTCCCCGCCACCTTCGTACTTCATTCTAGATATGCAATTAGTAAGTTTTAATGCTAACACTTTGTCGTGCAAGAACCTTAAACATGTCATTAATGAGCAAAAGGCTCGAGGATATCTCCCACACTTCTGCCATATACAAATTGATACAAATTGATCGTCAGACTCCCACATCATCCCCTCTTCCGTGGTACACATTTTGCACTCAAAAGTTCTGAGACATACAATTTTACCCCTGGGAAGTCACGTCTCCTGGGGAACCATTGTCACCCTAGTTTGAAGCCCATCCGACCACTTTCCATACTTGCCCATTTCATGGAATCTCTTTTGCGGATCCTCGAGTTGGCGGGTTCACGAAATGTACAATTCTTAGTCACTGTTTATTGTGCCTGCCACCTTCGCACTTCTTTCAAAGTATGCAACGACCAAGGTTTAATGCTAATAGTTCATCATGCAACAACCGTACAGACCGTCATTAAAAAGCAAAAGGCTCGACGAAATAGTCACATTGACTATCGCTACAAAACTTGCCCAGAAACATGCAGAAAAGATTTTTCCAGGTAATGGGATATTTATATTACAAATTTCAATATATTAGCGAAAACGAGTCCGACCCACCATTTCTCTATTCCATACTTAAGCCACTTTTTCGATTACGGGTTCCTGGACAGGCGGGCTCACGATTGTACTTCCATTGTTCCGTGGTTGCAAACAGTACCCGGAGTTCCACGATATACAAATTGGCCTCTGGATTGTCCCATCATGCCCTCTTCCATGTTATGCGTTTTTCACTCAAAAAGTTCTGAGACATACAATTTGACCCTCGGGCCCTCACCTCCAATGGTTGTACCTTGTAACCCTATTTTGCAGCCCACCCGACCGCTTTCGATAATTAGACACTCCTTAATTGCTCTTTCTCGTCCCCGCGACCTTCATACTTCTTTCTAAATATGCAATTAGAAACCTTTCATGCTAACAACTCATCATGCAAGAACCGTCAACATTGTCATTAATGAGCGAAACGCTCGAGGAGATCTCCCATTAATACACATTAAACCAAGATCTGCGGAGAGTTATATTATCCCTTTCGATTGTTCATCTCAAACATGGGTCGTCGCATTGGCACGTTCACGAAATCTCCAATCCTTAATTGCTCTTTGTCGTACCCGCCATCTTCGCACTTCTAGGTATGCAATTACTAGTCTTTAATGCCAACAACGCATCATGCAACAATCGTCGAGATTGTTATTAATGAGCGAAAGGATCAAGGAGATATCCCATTCATATGCATTGGACCAAGATTTGCAAAGGGTTATATTATCCCTTCCAACTCTTCATTTCAAACATCATTTGGAGCAAACGAACGTTCTCGTAAAATTATGGCAGCAACTCGACAACAATTCTGTGGAGATACAGTGAATATCATCGGATGTGAGGACTAGAACTTCCAGTGGTCCAGGGCATACTCTTACTATTCATCTCGTTCCACCCAGAATGAAGTGATTTGGACCTCTGGAATCGCTCGTCCAGGCTGCATCCTTGAGGTTTTTTATTGTAAGGAGGTGGTCTCTTGGTGCATCGAAAAATATATTTCAACCCAAAGAATTATTCCACTACATGATCATTCTCTTGTTTCTTTGTCACCTCAGGTATTCCCCAAGATGTTAAGATTGTCAGAGCCAACATTGACCTTTGGAGGACAAGACTACAAGTAGTTCCTATAAAAACATGATAACGGGTTGGACCTCTAACCCGAGTTCCTCGAAGACCCGACAACGGTTCCTGAAGATATCACAAAGTTGCAGGTTAGTTCCTTTAGAAATTCATTCCGAGAAATTGCTTGGTTGTTTACAAGAATAACGAGTTAGGAATCCACGACAAGCATTTCCTACATAGTTCTTTATATTTTATACTTCACAGTCAAGGAACAATTCATTTTTTATTGGGGGAAGCTAATTTCCATTGAAATCTGTTCCCAACTGTCATGATTCAAAGAAGAGAATAAATTTTATATGTCACCCTACTTGATTTTCGCAATAGCACATTGTTGTTCGTTTCCAAAACTGTCTCTGTCCAAGAAAATAAACTATGAATTCAACCCAGTAACATTCTGGTACTAGGCCTTGTGGAGGCACAAGGCCTCCCATTGTTTTTATTAGGTTTTTAATGACTTTGTCTCTGTTTTCAAAGATTTATTGTTAGGAAAGGATGCTCCCTGGATGTCTAGCCAGACGACCAAATTTTTGGATAGGAAGGGGACACTTGAACGAAAGGAAAATTACAGTGTAATAATGATCTTTGGCTCTAAGGAAAATCATGCATTCCTTCCATGTTACATCATAGACAAGATGTTTGTTACAGAAATAACAAGGCAATACAACTATTGGTTGCATTTTTTCCATGGCAAGAGAAAAAAACAGTTCATTCCTCTGCCCTGGAAATTCAGGGACTTCGTGTTCATAAACGTCAACAAGATTGATGAATTCGCATGCCATTTCAAGAACTTCAACCTAAAATATGTTGAAAGGCTAAGAGGGTTTGATCCTAATGGGATTTTTCGAGAACATTTACTATCAATTGGCTTTAGCATCTCTTTTATCAATAGACGCCTGACCGACAATAGAGGCAGTGACAACAACACTCCTGCTCCTGGCGATGGCAATGTAGAAACATTGCAAAGGGCAACTAAATTGTACAAACAACAAGGAAAAGGCTCTGGTGAGAAGAGGGTCCAGTCCCCCGCCAACACTCCCAAGAGCACGACATCATGGAGCATCACTTCAACGGCCCACCCCAATAAGAAAGCAACCCAAAAATCTTCAAACGGAGGAGGAGATAAGAACCCTCCTTACGAAAAAATTGATAGTTCCCACAAGCTTCCCATGACGAAGAAGAGAAAAAACATTGTAGGGTAGGCGGAAGAGCCTGAAACTGAAAGTGAGGACATGCAACTTGAAACTTCTGTGGATGACGTGTTTCACAAAGTTGATCTGTCCGCGGATGCGATGGACAATAGTTCGACAATGGAAATAGTTAAGACATACATTTTTTACGAAGATGAATCCTTCGTATTCCAGAGTGTTGTTTTTTACAACCAACCTAAAAATTTAATTATTGAAAAGAGAGATGTAACAAATAAGAAAGGGAAATCTCGTTCAGAGATTAGCTTTAGGAAAATGCAGTCGTCCCAAATCTCCTGATTTCACTGTGCAACCGCAGATGCTCTTGATGATTCCATTGGAGAAATTGAAGCGGAGAATGCCAGAATGAACGGTCGAATCAAGGAATTGGAGGAGGCTTTGATTCTTACCCCAGTGTTTACCAGCCCTTTAGCAAAAACCATACCTGCCACCATTGCAGCCAAGTTAAAAGGATCCTCCGACCTCCTCACATCCTGTAGATGCTATGTAGAGAAGAATATCAAGAAAATAATGCAGCTAATTACTGAAGCTTGGGAAACATCACAAAATACAGCTTCCTTTTGAACGAGGGAAAATGATTTGCACGAACATTTGCAGACGAATTTAAAAAATGAAGAACATTTCTATCTACAGACGGTGACCTCTTTTTCCAACCATGTCATCAACATCTCAGATATGAAAAGAAGACAAGAGGATCTCCCCTCCCCAAACCAGATCAATCAATTAAAAGCATGCTAGAAAGAGAAAGTTAAGAACCTACAGCTCATTGTTGAATCATGTGAACAAGCCATATAAGAGAAAGAAGAATTATTCAAAAACCTGACCCAAATAGACTTAGCCGGAAGTACCAACGAGGTACAAGACCCAAACTTAATCCTCAAATCCTTGTCCTTAACCAAGGGAGCCTTCTATTAACAAGTTGATAGTTTAAAGGGGTTGTCTTTAGAAAAGTTTTACGACATCCTTGAATATGGTGAAGATGACGTCGAGAACTGGCTAGTGGACTATTCAACACACAATGAAGAAATTGAATAGGCTCTGCATAGTATTTCTATGGATCTAAGGAAATTAGAAAACGAGCTTTTCAACATAGAAATCTGGGATGAAATCAACGTGGCTCCCATGAGAAGCTACATTGAAGAATGGCTCCAAAGGAGAATGGACAAGCTCACCGACGAAGGGCAACAACCGATTGGCACGATTCCAGTGGTCGTCGACGACAGCAACAAAAAGGCATCAACTTCATAGTAAGTGTACACTGATCACATCTTGCTTTATTTATCAATCCAGTTATTCTACCTCTTTAAATAGAAATCTCTAACCAAAAACTCATAACTTCCAATTTCTTATTTTCAAGTCTTCCTCTCTACCGTCACGCACTTCTTCTTTCTAAAGTCCTATTTCTTGTACTTATTTCTTTTATGGTCAGCGGGAGCCCCAATCCCAGTCTATATGACAAACGCATTTAAATTTCCAGAAATATGTAACGGACATTATTAATTTTTGATAAATTTCAAAGAAAACTAATTCGGGAACAATTTCCACAGTGCCCTGTGTGATGCTTTCGGAATGCTGATTTTTTTTTCTTCAACTATGCTGGATGTCAGGAAATTGTGTTTATTATATTTGAATGTTTACTGTGTGTGATTCCTGGTCCTTTTTTCTAGAAACCTTTATTTGAAGTCATTGAGACCTAAATTTTCTAAGTCACATATTTGAACTATACACGACCCGGGAAAAAACTTAAACATGAGTAATGCAGTAGGATTGACATCCTCGTTCGCATATTAACCACATATTAATATAATACTATTATTAACTAATTCGGGAGGTTCCTTGAGGGTCATCTACCAGCCCAATGTCTTATGGCTGGCGTGTAACACACTGGCACGAGTCATCCTCTGCATGGATACCACATGTACTTCAAGCTGCTTCCCACGTGTCTCTGCTATTTCGGGCTTCTATTTCTCCCTTGGTCTCGCCATAACAGTGTATTTATTCTCATTCCAACCTGACATGGACTACGCTACCATGCAACACTTGTTTATAATAAACATCATCTTATAACTTAGTTAAGGATTACAAACCATAATGTATAACATATTCCATACATTCATTAAAAAGGACTTATAATTTATTATTAGAAGTATTTTATCATATCGTACGTTTTATTATTCTACGAGGAGAGAGAGGATACATATTGTTAGGGGTGAGTATCATTGTGGCTCAGGTTTGAGTAGTATAATATATAACGATAAATAATTGTTATAATTTTTTAGCTAGTTTAGATATATTAATTAATGTAGATTTATCTAAATTTGAATTTATCTAGTATTTATAGGGATAAAAAAATTTAAGGTGTATTTTTTTATTATTTGATTTCTATATTATGTATTAATTTTTTTATATTAAATGATAACAAATTTATACTTTAAGAAATTTGATTTTTTCGATACTTGATATTTAAGAAATTTGATTTTTTCGATATTTGATAGTGTTTAAAATATATCTAAGTTGATTTAATTTTTAGATATTGTTACATACATGTATATATAGTTCTTTAATTTTTATTTTATTTTATTTGTTGTTGTCATATAACTTTACTTGACAACATCTTCCTCATACTCACTACTCTCTATACAAAGATATTTGTAATACAATATGTATATGTGTAATGTTAAAATAACAAATTTATTTTTTTTATTAAAAATATATAAAATAATAATAAAAATCAATTTTATAAAATAATTAAAAATAATAATTTACTTTGATTCATCTCCATTTTTATAATTCTCACATATTAAAAAAATCAAATAATTTCCGATACAAACTTTATTTTGATTTTTTGCACCTAAAACAATTAAAACTTGTTATACAATGTAATATACCGGAAGTTAAAATATATCTAAACTGATATATACTACGCACCTAGAAAAAATTAAAACTTAAACTATTTCATTCTTTATACAATGTAGTATACCCGAAATTAAAATATATGTAAACTGATATATACTACACTCATATTTTTTCAAGGATTAATTTAATAAAAATCTTTTTTTTTATCTATTTAAATTAGAAATTAGGGTATTCGTGTCACAATAAAGGTCTAATCAACTTTTGTGTTATATTAACCCCTCGCTAATGCGTATTTAGTATATTTTTGCTTAGATGATGCAAAACAGGACTTCAGAATCTGAAGTCCGGAGAATCAAAACGGGACTTCAGAATCAAAACAGGACTTCGAATGATGCAAAACAGGACTTCAGAATCAGGAGACTAAGATATATGGGATGTAAATATCGTGCAGGTCTGAAGCAGAGTTTCATGCCTTGAGAGCAGAAATCAATATATAATGAAACGGGCATATTTGAGAATGGTGCAAAATCAATAACGGAAGCTGAAAAGCATGCATACAATGAACTTGAAATTGATCACTTTTCACCATCACCAAATGGAAAGTTTCATCAAATTGGTAAGATATGCCATGGATACTTTCAGATTTATTGCCCACATGCGAAATTTGAATCGGGACCTTATTTTAGTATCAGCAACATTGCCCATCTCGATCTCTTTAGCTGAGGATAACCGTAAAATATGATTATGGATAGGTTTAGAATGTGCCCTAATCATCCTTAAACAATATGAAGAGGGGTTTTAAGACTGCCCAAACCATTAGTTTTGCAAATGTCAGGGTTTTGGGTTGTCTCAGTTGCAGAAACCCTGGATGTTTTCTGCATAGTGCA
>ML832389.1:36927-50229 GCA_009831015.1 Picea engelmannii | reverse complement strand
TAACACATCAGCTAAACTAAAACTTCAGATGGCTGTTATAAAACAGCAGAAAACAAATTTATGACAGCAGAAAACTTAGTGTCTTAGCTTGGTCAAAGACAGACCAAGAAGACTTGCTGATAGGACCTGGATTTTCTACAGGACTTAATTGACAACACATCTAGCCAAATAATTCTTAAATGGAAGCATGCCAGCTTTTGAGGGTATGTAAGTGCATACTCTTGTAAATGGTTTCTTAGTACTTTCTTGCAGCGACATTTATTCCCTTACATTAATATATCTTTTATTGAAACTTATCAGAATTCCATTCAAATTTCAATTGCAAAATTATTCCGAGGATCTAACCAGATGACTTACATAAAGCAACAAAATTCTGAGCTGTCAACATAAACCGCCAAGTCAAGTTGCTTTTAGAGACTAAAGCACTAACTATAGAAATTAAACAAAAGATCACATAATCCCAACCTCCATACAACTTTACCCCATGAAATCACACCTTCGAGGTTCTTGGCTTTAACTTGTTACATCCCTATCAGGCTGCACCACCTGTCGACTCTAAGGTATCTGCACAGGCTCTAACATGTACTATACTGAAACTATTTATGAACAATTACCTCCACCTGAGCACAATGTATAGTTTCATGATTGTCAATTTTTCTGCTATTGAGTTCTCCATGAAACTTGTGAGAATTAAAATGTGACCACAGACAACATTAACTCTCTTGCAAGAACATCAATAGTTCACTGATTTGATATGTTCAACTCATGGCCTAAAGGCTCTCCATAAGAAACTCTTGAATTAACAATCTTTCATATGGAGTTATGTTGAAGGTTTATAATATGGAGTAGATCTTTCAAGAAAATAACATATTCAAATAGCCTTGGATCAAGCTCCTGGAGTTAACTTCAGAGATATCTAAATTTGGAATTTAATAATTGTTGCTTCAATTACCATACATCTAAAGCTCTTCTGTGATTTAACTCATACAGATTCTGTCTAACTCATGGCATTGGATTGGGTAAGTGTGTATGCTTCTTTACATCTACAGTAAGTTCTGTACACACCTCAAGCTTATCCACAAAAGCAATCATAGTAGGTTCATCAAATTTTTATTGCCACGGGGTCTACTCAGTGTGGTAGGATTTCGCATGCGTCGTTGCAGTCTTCTTGCAGCATTCCTGATTTTGCAGGTTAGCGATGTTCCTCACCATACTGATTTGGTAAATCTGAACACAGAATAACAGTTATCGAGGCCATATTGACATCAATAATCGATTCTATAGTTATTATTGACTTGTAAACTTGGATTTGGATACATATAAGAGAACGAGCATGCTTACTAGGATTTGAACTTAAATTTTTGTCATAACAACCACTCCAAATTACCATTAAACCTAAATTCAACAGACAATATTTTACTAAATTCAACCAAAAATATTTTATTAAATTATATATATATATATATATATATATATATATATATATATATATATAACCAAGTCAGAGTTGGCCAAGTCACACTGACTTTGCCGAAAACAGATTCAGACGGCTCAGTAACTTGGAATCTGCAAAGAATGAGTTGAACTCGATTGATTCTAGGTGAGTCAGCCAAGTTGTGCAGCAATGGTTTGGTGAATTTTCTTTGTCAGCTTTGTTACATTGTTGAATATAATAAATTGTTGATGAAGGTCAAGTTTACCTTGTTGGAATTATTAATTCCTATTTGTCTTATCGTTTATAGTGTGATTTTTCATAATACCATAAGGTTGTGGTTTGTTAATGTATTGATTATTGTGAGGTAGAGATAATCTTTATATAAGTGGTTTGATTCTAAGCTTTAGGAGGTTGTTAGATCCAGTTGGACTTGGGAGATTCTCTCCAATTAGTTAGCTCCTAGTTTGACATGTGGTTGAGATATTCTCTCAACAAGTTGTTAGTGTGGCTAAGATAGAGTGTCTATTTTGGGCCAAAGCTTGATATATTTATATGTAACATTGTTGATTGAAAAAAAATCACTCAGAACAATTTTGGTGTGCAAGGAAAACATGCTTACTCTCCCATTTTCTATCATGGTATTAGAGCTGGTTTGGGCTAAACTCCCTCACAAGAAAGCCCAGGTAAATGAGTGTTAAAATTAGGGAAGAAGACAGAAAATAAAAAAATTCAACTTTTCTGTTAGTTAGATCAACAAGAGCATGAAAATCTAATTAAAAACTCAGAACAGAAATGTAGTGAGACAGTAGATCTAAAAACAAGTTTAGATCCAGGCTATAGATTTATTTCTGAATAAGAAAAACTACCAGATCTAAACTGCAGATGAAATTCTGAGTTAGCAAAACAAATAGATCTGAACAGTAGAGTTATTTCTGAGTATGCTAAGTCAATAGATCTTAACTATATAAAGCACTTTAACCACGGAAATATTTCTGAACAATTAGATCTGAACCATAAGACCATAAGTCAATAGATCTGAACTGTATGAAGCAATTTAACCACGGGAATATTTATGAACAAATAGATCGGAACTATATAAAGAACTTTAACCACAGAAATATTTATGAATAATTAGATCTGAACCATAAGTCAATAGACCTGAACTGTATGAAGAAATTTAAACACATAAATATTTCTGAACAAATAGATCTGAACATAAACACTAGATATAAGCAATGAAATAAAACTGAAGTAGCAACTTACCTCTTGAAGACTTACCTCTGAGTGATGAAGAAGAGCACTTCACATATGAGAGAATAGGCCATTGTAGTTATGCTCAGAAAAAGTCTAGAAGTCATAGATCTACCTCAAAGGGTTAGATCTCTAACAAGAGAAAGTAGGACTGAAATGCCATCGTAGGAAACCTCACACAACAACAAGAAAACCCCAACAGAAAACCCTCATTCCAGCCAGCAATGAGAAGGAAATATGATAGCAATGAAAGGGGAGGCTTGGAAGCTTCAGATCAGGACGATAGTCCTGGTTCAAACCCTAACTAACCAACAGTAGGGCCACGACCTAAGCAGGTTCCAGATCTGCTCACAGAAGAGGGACGGCGGCCACTTAGGAGAGGGATGGTAGCACTGAACTGACAGGAGGAGAGGACGACAGCATAACCCTCACACACATAAACCTTCAGCATACAGCAACCCTCAATCAAGGCTTCAGGCAGCAGCAGAAGAACTCAGCAACAACAAAGAAGGGGGCTGAAATCTGGACTGTCAAAGGAGGCCGAACTATCACAAGGAGGCTGGAATGTCACTGTTACAAGGGGGGGTCGCACCACACATAGAACAATCCGCCACACTTTGAAAAGAAAGGAAAGAGTGAATGTAAGTAAAAGTGAGGGGGGAAAGGTTTATATTTATACTTTTAGGCTAGGGCTAGGCTAATAAAAATATAATTAAAAATAACATATTTAATTAATATAAATATTAATTTAATATGTTATAATTAAACATGAATTAATATTTTTCTTATTAAGCCTTAAAACAAAAAATACAAACCCCAATCAAACTCAAACTCAAAGAAGAACAAGTAAGGGGTTTAGGAGAGGTTTTCTTAGTGGCGACACATGTCCATATATTTCTCAAGGTGACCAATTAACTTTATCATTACTGCATATGGGATACATCCCTCATGTGGTCATGCTCATCTTCATAAGCTCTCCTAGGTCCTGTGGACCATCCTAGGAGAGAGGAAGAGGATCACATACCAACATATCTTGGCATTACATCAAGATCTCCCTGATCAAAGACCAAGTTGCCCCAGAACAAATATAGGGTCTTAACCACCAAGGTACAAGACCAAGGATCAACCCATGCTTTAGACATGGGTACCCTAGAACATATCTAGGGGCCCTAGACATATCTAGGGACTTAGACTGCTTGATCCCAGACCAAGAACCCCAGTTAACTATTGGGGGCCCTCACAAGGGTCTTTTGCTGCTCGGTCCCAGACCAAGAACCCCAATCATCTATTGGGGGCCCTCACAAGGGTCTTTTGCTGCTTGGTCCCAGACCAAGAACCCCAGTCATCTACTGGGGCCCTCACAAGGGTCTTTTGCTGCTTGGTCCCAGACCAAGAACCCCAGTCATCTACTGGGGCCCTCACAAGGGTTTTTTTCCATGGCACTAACTGCATGGTCCCATACCAAGAACCCCAAGAGTGTACTGGGGGCCCTAGTCCACAACTAGGGTCTTAAGCCATCCTCCAGGGAGAATGGCTCTTGCAGCTGCATTAAATTCAACAATGAGAGCTTGTGAGATGTAGACCTCCTTAGAATAGATAGGAGTAGATTAGTATAGGTGAGAGTAGATTGTTGTTGTGAGTGATTATACTATTGTGTGCACCTACAGTTTGTTATGTGGTGGTATGTTTTTATCCATCTATTGATGAGATCAATCTGCAGTCAGTGGCGTTGATGGAAGTATCCAAGGGGTGTGGTAGGAGATGAAGATTGTTGGAGTCTTGTTGTTGGATCTAGTGCATTCAGCCTAAAATTTGTGTCTTGGAAGAGTGTGTCGAAGCTCCATCTCAAGATTTGGCTCCCACACATGCCGTAGCTCAATGAGTCTGCATACTTCTTTCACATGTGGGTGCTCAGTTTCATCCTCTTCATCTTCTCTTCCTCTAACAAAATCCTCTTCTGCACCTTAACTTCCCACTTCACTTCTTAACTCGGCTGAAAAGTCACATTCTTCTTCTTCTTCTACAGGTCTTCCATATGCATTTTGTGAAACCAGTCTACTAATCCTGCAATTCCCTATACTTCTAAACCCTAGTTCTTCGCATCCAAACCTACACATTTCCTTGATTACATTGCATTCTATGCTTTTGGGTTTTGTTTTAGTATAACCTGTCGCACTATGCAGAAAACATCTAGGGTTTCCGCCACTAAGACAACCCAAAACCCTGACATTTGCAAAACTAATGGTTTGAGCAGTCTTAAAACCCCTCTTCATATTGTTTAAGGATGATTAGGGCACAGTCTAAACCTATGCATCATCATATTTTATGATTATCCTTAGCTAAAGAGATGGGGATGGGCAATGTTGTTGAGACTAAAATAAGGTCCCAATTTAGATTTCGAATGTGAGAAATAAATCTGAAAGTAGCCATGGAATATCTTACCAATTTGATGAAACTTCCCATTTGGTGATGGGGAAAAATTATCAATTTCAAGCTCCTTGTATGCATGTTTTTCATCTTTCGTTATTGATTTTGCACCATTCTCAAATATGCTCGTTTCATTATATACATTGTGAAGATGGATGACGTTAAATACATTGTGAATGAGATGTTTTCTAAGGGCTGTATACCTGATGTAGTTACGTACGACACAATAATCAATGGTTTTTGTAGAACAGGAAGAATTGATGAGGCAAGAAAGCTGCTTCGCAATATGGTCCGAGAGGGTTACAAGCTTAATACTATGACCTACACAACACTTTTGAATGGCCTGTGCAAGATTGGCAATTCATTGGAAACAAAACAACTTTTGGATGAAAGTGAGAATGATTGGTGGACACCAAATAGCATCACATATAGTGCATTCGTGCATGGCCTCCGAAGAGAAGGCAGATTGGTAGAGGCCTGCCTGCCAACTCATTAGCGAGATTCTGCAGAAGGGATGCCTTCCATCCCCTGTCGAGATTAACTTGCTGATGCATTCTCTCTGCAGAGAACACAAAGTGGATGAAGTAAAGACGTTGATAGAAGAATGCTTGTGCAAGGGCTGTGCCATAAATGTAGTGAATTTTACCACTGTGATCCATGGATTCTGCAAGGAAGGAACGATAGAAGTGGCTCTTTCTTTGTTGGATGACATGTATTCGAATAACCACCATCCAGATGCTATAACATACTACTTTGATTTATAAACTGGACAAGGAAGGTAGATTGGAAGAGGCAACTCAGATGACAATGAAAATGCTAAAGATGGGTGTGCTTCCTACACCAGTTACTTATCGTACTGTGATCCACAGATTCTGCGAGAATGGTAAAGTGGAGGCATTGTGCCAATTGTTGGAACAGATGATGGAGAGGGAAGGCTTTAGAGATGCATATAACATAGTGATTGAGAAACTTTGCAAGAATGGAATGTTGCAGGAGGCTTACAAATATATTGGCAAGGTGTTGAGGACAGCTTCGCTTTATGATGCTAGAACATGCCATGTACTAATGGAAATATTTATGAAGAAAGCCCAACTGATGGATTCCTACAAAGTGGCTTTATCGAAACATGATTCCTGACATTCTGATTTGCAGGAAAGTAGAACAGAGCCTACTTTTCAACGTTAAATCATGGGAGGCAGCAGAGCTGATGGATATTTTTTTGGAAAGAGGATGCAGCTCACTTGGATCTGAGAAATCTGTAAATTTATAAACCATGAAGAGTGGAGGCTGGCTGAAATGCAAGTTAGAACTAGATTCATGGGGCCTACATCCTGAAGGAGCACTACTCTGAGTCAATGTCTATTGACATTACGAAATATTGCTTTGTTAGTTATTTACATATGTTATCCTTTTAATGGTCTGCACCCAGCACTGAGAACTAATAAAATCACTGGGAAATCATGAATTTGAATTGTGATTCTGTTGCCGATTTTGACCTTATTTTTTATGTTCCTGCCTATTTGTTCCTATTTCTTAGGTTCTTTAGAGTGATCTGACTTATGTGTATTTGGATTACCATAATGCACATGGCACACATGTATAAAAGAAATGTTCTTACTAATAGAAAGAATTTGAAACAATTGTCTCCCATTGTAATTATAAACCATTTTAATGCAATCAATTCCTTTGGCTTACATGACACATTGGAAGTTGTTGAAATATTGTAACTGCAAAGAGTATTATATTTGTCATTGAGTCATTATTAATTAGATTAATCCCCTTTTGTGGATTGATCATGTTAGGCTTTGTAAATGACCAAATCCCCTTTTGTGGATTGGTCAAACCCTAATTATATCATGCTAATTAAGAAGTCGACCCCCAGGCCTAATTAAAGTGGATTTAGCCACTAAGTGAAGAGGTCGGCCCTGCCCAGTGAAGAGACACCTCCCTAACGCATGTCGGCTAGTATAAATAAGAGAGGCCAACGCTTCATTAGCACACTCACTCAACTAACTCGTCTAGTGCGCAAGTTTGAAGGAAGTTGCAGTTGCCAGTTGCCGAAGAAGGAAGAGAGGTGCATTGCTCAATGTTAGATATTCTCTAGTGTTTTGGTTTATTGTCTTGGCATTGTATTGGCTATCTATATTAAGGAAGTTTTTGTTGGGTTTTCTCCCCCATGAGGGTTTCCCAAGATAAATGTTGTGTATCTTGTGATTGTGTTTCTCTCAATGATCTTGCATATGTTATTATTGTCTAGTAAATTGAAAAGAAACTTAATTTCCGCTCTAAAATTAACATGGTGTCAGAGCTAAGCTGAAGAGAGCACCTTTCACTGCATAAGCAAAAACGTCATTGTTGTCATACAAGAAAATTAGGGTTTTTTGTTGAAGAGGAATTTCAGCCTAAAAACTTCTAGGGAAGTGCGCCCTAGCCCAGCGAACTCATTGGCAGCTTGAGCGCACTTTTTCAGTGGACAGAACTCCTGGAAAGTGAAACCATAGTTTTCACTAGTACCAGGAAACCAAAACAAGTACTAGAAGTACCAGTCCAGATTTGCGCAAGCTCAGTTTCAAGGGGTAAAAGTTGGATTTTCATAAAACTGACTACACCATGCTACTCACCTCAGCCAAGCGCACCTCCTGGTAAGTTTAGATCTAAATTTTGAGCACGTTCATTTTTTGGTCATTTCGCCAGCTCCAGATCAAGATGTCTGCAAGCACCAAGTTTGTTGACAAGTTAGAAGGTGTGGATAACTTTCGTGCCTGGAAGTATAGGATTGCACTCATTTTTGAAGAGAATGACCTAGCAAGATTCATCAAAGAAAATGTACCAGAACCCGCAGATGCTACAACTAAAGCAAATTACGAGAAGGACATGGTTAGGCCCAAAAGAATCATTGCAGACTCTATCAAAGATCACTTGATCCCTCAAGTGGCATCTAAGAATACCCCAAAAGAAATGCTTGATGCCCTAACCAGATTGTATGAAGGAAGAAACATTAACCGGAAGATGAACTTGAGAACTCAACTCAAGAATACAAAGATGCAAAAAGGAGAAACAGTTCATGAATATTTCTCTAGAATCTCTCAATTCAAGGAACAACTAGAAGCAATTAGAGATACCCTAGATGAAGATGAACTCATAATGATAGTTCTTAATGGTCTCACAAGACCTTGGGATGCATTCATCCAAACCATTTGTGCCATAAAGGAGAAACTACAATTTGACAGTCTTTGGGAAGAATGTGTTCAAGAAGAAGCAAGAGTAGCTAACCGAGAAGCAATACTATTAAGGGATGAAGATCAAGCCCTAGCTACTCATGCTAAAGGAGGAAAGAGAAGGTCTCACTTCAAGAAGGAGACCCATCTACATAAAGAGTCTTACTCCCCAAATAGATTCATCCATAAAGAATCTCACCCTCCAAGGAGATTCCAGAAGTTTCAGAAAGGTCAAAGAAGAGAAAAGGATTTCTCATCCTACCAATATTACCATTGTGACAAGATGGGACATATTGCTGAGAATTGTCGAGCTAGAAGAGAAGAATAAATGAAAATAAATAACAAAAGACATCATGCAAATGCAGTTGAAGATGATGAGCGGCTCACAAAGATGATTAAAGAAAAGATTGAAGACTATGTCTTAATCTCTGCCCTCTCAGGATCAGTGTCACCTGGTGAGAACACTTGGCTCATAAATAGTGGTGCTTCCAAGCACATGACAGGTCAGAGAGACATTCTCTCTAGCCTTATAGAAAAGAACTTTCCCCAGAAAGTTACACTTGGAGATGATTATCAATACCCTATCAAAGGAGTGGGAGAGTCCAATTACAAACTTGATTCAGGGACCCCAATGAAGATGAAGGATGTAATATATGTACCATGTTTGATGAAGAATTTATTTTCAACTCAGCTTTAGATAAGAAAGGTTTCAGGGTTTCATTCATAGATGGAGAAGTCTTTATGTGGCCTAAAGGAAAAACCATAGAAGATGCAATTGTTATTGGAACAGAAGAAGGTGGCTTGTACAAATTAAAAGGTCACTCAGATGCAGCCTTGATTCACTCCACAGAGAATCCGTGTGAACTTTGGCATAGAAGACTAGCTCACATCAACTACAAGGCCTTACCATATGTAAGCAAGGCAGTTACAGGTCTACTAGATTTCAAGGTTGACCACGAAGATGTGTGCAAGGGATGTGCACAAGGAAAGAACATCAAGAATCCTTTCCCGGAGAGCAATAGTAAGTAGAAGGAGTCTTGGAGCTCATCCGCTGAAATGTATGTGGCCCAATGCCATCCACCTCCCTTAGTGGGTATGTATACTATGTATCATTTATTGATGACTATTCTCGCAAGACTTGGGTTTACTTCTTGAAATCAAAGGACGAAGTGCTTGGGAAATTCAAGGAATTCAAAGCCTTGATAGAGAATCTCTCTGAAAGAAAAATCAAGATACACAGGTCAGATAATGGAGGAGAATACACCTCAAAAGAGTTTGTAAGCTTTTGCAAAGATGTCGGGATTAAGAGGGAGCTCACCACTCCCTACAAACCTCAACAAAATGGTGTAGAAAAAAGAAAGAACAGAACTATAATGGAAGCAGTGAAGACTATGATCCATGATCAAGATCTTCCAATGCACTTATGGGCAGAAGCAACAAGAACAACAGTGTATGTACAAAACAGATTATCCCATAATGCACTTGGGTTCAAAACCCCTGAAGAAATGTTCTCCATAAAGAAGCCAGAAGTAAGCCATCTCAAAATATTTGGTTGTCCCGTGTTTGTACACATTCTGAAAGAGAAGAGGACCAAGTTGGACCCTTCAGGAAAGAAGGGAATATTTATTGGATATTTTGAGATCTCTAAGGCCTTCAGAATTTACATACCAGGTTACCATCATATTGAGATCAACAGAGATGTAACCTTTGATGAAGATGCAACACTGAAGAAATCAAGGAGATGTCAGCTTGAAGAAGTATATGAAGAAGAACTTGTAGCTCCCAGAGTTGCAGAACCAGTGAGGGAAGTCGCAGTTTCCCTTGATGAGGAGATTCCAGAAGATCATGACATGATAGAATCTCAAGAACCTCCCCAAATGACGATCTCTCACAAGAGAAAGCCAGCTTGGGCGAGGGAACTAATTCAATATGGAGAGAAGTATGGTGCCCCAGAAGGAACCATGAGAAAAGTCAAGAAACCTAAGCCATTCTCCAGTTATATGGCTTTGATGTGTGGTCTCATAGAGGAGCCTACTTGCTTTGAAGAAGCCATTCAAAAGAAAGAATGGGAAGATGCCATGACAAAAGAATAGCAATCAATTATAAATAATGATGTATGGGAAATAGTTCCCAGACCAAAGAGCAAAGATGTGGTATCTTCCAAATGGCTATACAAGATAAAACAAGTTGTTGATGGAAGTATTGAGAAATATAAAGCAAGGTTTGTAGCTCGTGGCTTTTCTCAAAAGGAAGGCATTGACTATGAAGATACGTTTGCTCCTGTAGCCAGATACACTTCTATCATAACCATCATATCCCTTGCAGCTAAGATGAAGTAGAAATTACATCAGATAGATGTGAAAACAACCTTCTTGAATGGTGTCATTGAAGAAGAAGTGTATATAGAACAACCCCAAGGGTTTGAAGTTGGAGATAGAAAGACACATGTCTGCAGGTTGAAGAAGGCTCTGTACGGATTGAAGCAAGCTCCCAGAGCTCGGTATGGAAGAATTAACAGTTTCACGACGAGCTTGGGCTTTACCAAGAGTAAACTTGATTCTAACCTTTACTTCAAGGTTATGAATGATGAGCCAGTTATATTGTTGTTGTATGTGGATGACTTATTCTTAACTGGAGAAGAAAATCTCATCACTAATTGTAAGAAGAAGCTCGTTGTAAAATTTGAGATGAAAGACCTAGGCCTAATGCAATATTTCTTAGGTCTTGAGGTTTGGTAGAGCCCAGAGAAGATCTTCCTTAACCAAGTGAAGTATGCAGTTGAAATACTGAAGAGGTTTGATATGTTGGAGTGTAAATCCATGAATACACCCATGGAAACAAAGTTGAAGTTCCTGGTTGATACTTCATCAGAATTGGTTGATGCTACGGTGTACAAACAGATCATTGGATCGTTGATGTATCTGACGAACACCAGGCCATATATATGTTTTTTTGTGAACACCTTGAATCAATATCTGGTAGAGCCCATACGTGTTCACCTTGTTACTGCAAAACATGTGATGAGATACCTTCAGGTTACGTTGGACTTTGGTCTCTGTTATAATGGAGATCATGACTTCAGACTGATTATTTATACCGATTCAGATTGGGCTAGAAGTGTTTATGACAGAAAGAGCACTTCAAGATGTTGTTTCATTCTGGGGTCATCCATGACTTCATGGCAGAGTAGGAAGCAATCTAGTATTGCTCTCAGCACAACAGAAGGGAAATACATTGTTGCATGTTCTGCCAGTTGTGAAGCCATATGGCTTCTGAAGTTGTTGACGGGTCTATTTGCTCTCGAGATGGAAGCAACCGTGATTCTATGTGATAATCAGAGTTGCATAAAGATGACAGAGAACCATGTGTTCCATGAGAAGTCGAAGCACATAGAAATCTGGTATCACTACATTCGTGATATGGTGCAGAGGGGAGCCATAAAGCTCCAAAATGTTGGCACAGATGAACAAGTTGCAGATGTGTTGACCAAGCCCCTGTCTCGTGTAAAGTTTGAGCACTTTCGAGACAAGCTTGGTATAGTATGAAAGGACCTCCCTCGAAAGGGGGAGTGATGTTGATGATATTATGGTATCCTGACCAATAGTGGGTAGCTCAGTTAGGATTTTATATCCTAGGGGACTGATCATCCCTGGACAGATCTCGAAGGTTCGGTAAGGACGGTCTGTCAGAGTACCTGTGCATGTATATGCTAGCTATGGTCAGTAGTGGTAGCTCCATTAGGATTTTTATAATCCTAGGGAATCTTATGATTCCTGGGAAGATCTCGAAGGTCTGGACGGTCTGTCAAAGTACCACGTGGTAGCTCCGTTAGAATTTGACATCCTAGGGAATCTTATGATTTCTAGGAAGCTTCTTAGGGACTGTCAGAGTACCACAAAATGTTGTTGATACACTTGCCTCATTCTATTGCCCCATGATGATGTTGTTGCTCCAGCCTTTGTGTTGTGATGATGATGTTGTTGTTGATGATGTTATTGATGATGATTATGTATTAGTGTTATACTAGTTGATGTTGATGCAAATGATGATGATGCTACTCCAGCTCCATGTTGTGAATGATGATGAGAAAAACTTCCAGTGATTTATAGATATGCCAGTCAGTGTTCTAGATGTTGTTGATGTTGTTTCCCTCTCTCTCTCCTCATGATGTTGTAGAATGTCCTTCTTGTTAAGGGGGAGTGTTGAAATATTGTAACTACAAAGAGTATTCTATTTATTATTGAGTCATTATTAATTAGATCAATCCCCTTTTGTAAATTGATCATGTCGGGCTTTGTAAATGATCAAATCCCCTTTTGTGGATTGGTCAAATCCTAATTAAATGTGCATATACTGAAGGCAATATGCGCATATACGGAAGCTCTCTTCCCTAAATGTGCATTTAGTGAAGGAAATATGTGCATATACGAAAGCTATCTTCCCTAAATGCACATATATGGAAGCTCTCTTCCGTAAATGCGCATTTTTACCTTCCGTAAATGCACATTTTTGTCTTCCGTAAATGCGCATATACAGAAAGAAAAATGTGCATATACGGAATAAATCTTCCGTATATGTGAATACATATACGAAAGGAAAAATGTGCATATACTACCCACCACTATATGTGCATTTACGGAAGAAAGTCTCAACCCCATATGAACAATCATGCATACATTACATGGATATCAAAGATCCAATATAAAACAAAAACATGATCACACTGCTTGTGCATGGCTTCAATGGAAATAACCAAAGAAAGGAGAGTATTGCACAGTAAAATGGGTCTGCAACTTCTATTTTAATAAAAACCCTAAATCTCTTCTCTATTACACACCCTACGTTCTCTCTTCTTGACTCTAATATGAATTTCTCTCTCCCATCTGCTCTGCACTTTCATTCTTACATTAGCTCATTTATACAAACAATGACTACGAACCTCTAAGATAGGTTTGTATCCTCTATTCTTAG
>ML832389.1:24973-36879 GCA_009831015.1 Picea engelmannii | reverse complement strand
AAAAAAAAAAAAAAAAAAGGAGTCTTTATATTCCAAGAGAATATACAAAATACAATCTGTCATGACACTTGTTCAGGCACCTTTCCATATTCGCAACTTTCTTGCCAAGGTATGCTTCTTTAATTGTTCCACGTGACCTTTGTCATCCTTTACATCTTTTACAAAAACTATTAATACAAAAAACAATACATCCCTTCATACAAACTTAAAGAAGAAACTTAAAAATGAATTTCGATAAATTTGGTTTCTATGCCATTCGCAAACTCATAATGGACAAAGGTACTGATTTGGAGCTCTAGGGCCTTTTTGGATAATTCATCTGCCTTCGTCTTCAATTCCCTCGAGAGATGGTGAAAAGACTTATTTGGGTTTATGAGCGAAGCGAAATGAAACCATGGGTTTATAATATTGATACAGAGACACGATGAACAATAACAGAGATACAATAAAACTTGGCTTCTATTAACTAAGAAATATGTTGAAAACTGTAAAATGCGGACTGAAAACAAGCTTGTTAGAATGGTGGCGGCTTATCTCTGAGAAGAGATGTGATGACTATGATCATTCGCAAAAAGATGAGTACAATGAGGCTCTGAAAACATTTTTACAATAAACATGAATGACAAAACCCTAGACGTCCAAAAACCTAACCCTAGGAGATGAAGCCCCAAAAGTCATGTGGGCCCCGATGGGGTAAGTTAGTACATCAAGTTCCCTAGGTCGTAACTTTTGCATACGATCTCTGTTTAGGGTGCACGACAACTCATTAGAAAGGTATTGATGAGGAGATTCATTTAGGGGGGCTCAATCAGAGCCTTCAACTATTATTGAAGTGTTTGATCGCGAAAAAGTGTCATTTAGGCCCTCAAAATGGCCCCAGAAGTTTGGGAACTGAAAAATTGCTAAAAATAGTAAGTTGCCAAAAAACGTTTTGAGCCAGTTGGACAAGGTGTGTGGCCACCGAGATCCTCCTGGATCAATCCTACCCCCTTAGGAAGCAATGGTCTCCATTGCGTTGAGTGCCCCCATCAGATGAGGAAATTTCTGTTGAATTTGGCCCCGAGTGAGCCACTTGCCCTGGTGCAAGCATTGCCCTGCTTTGACAACCCGATAAAGTTGGATACGTTGTTGGCGAGTGCCCTTGACCTGTGTGACCCTGATATGATCAGTGGATGCCTATTCCATGCAGTCATGGTTGAGCTATGTTGGTGTCAATTGTTCTGCTATCTCTGAGGTGTCCAATAATGGTGCAAAATAAGGCCGAAGGAGGTCCACATTGAATATTGGGTGCAATTCAAGGAATGACAGAAGTTTGAGCTCAAAATAATTGTCACTCACAACCTTGGTGATGGTGTAGGGTCCATAACGGAGTGGATGAAGCTTCCGATGAGGCCCTGTAAGGCGTTCTTTCTGCAAGTGCAACCAAACTTCGTCTCCCACTTGAAACGCATGTGGTACCTGGTGTTGATCATGGCGTTGCTTGTACTTGGCATTGGACTTTTGTAAAATATCATGAACCTATTGGCGGGTGTGCTAGATCCACTCAATGAACTGGGTGGCTTTGTCAGCTCCAGTTGGAGCATGTGACGAATCTGCCTGGGTAGCCGCAAGGGGTAGTGCAACATCCATTGGACCCAATAGTTGAAATCCCAACCCCACTTGAAATGGGTTGTGGCCAACTGAGCTATGCATGGCTCTATTGTAGTTGTGTTGAACATAGGAAAGACTCGCATCCTAGGTGCATGGGTGCTTGGAATTGTACATGCATAGGATGTGCACAATCATCTAGTTGACAACCTCGATTTGTCCATCCATCTAGGGGTGGAAGGCAATGGACTTGATGAGCTTGGTGGTCAGTAGTGACCAAAGGCTCGACCATAATGTACTGAGGAACGGGCTATCCCGATCTGAGATAATGGTTTGTGGGATCCCAGAGTCTACCCACACTCATTCAAAGAAGAGCTTGGCAGTGGCCTTCGTTGTGATGCTCTTCTTGCAGGCAACCAAAATCGCCATCTTGGAAAAGCGATTAACAACCACAAAAACACAGTCTTTTCCCCGCTTTGTGGATGGAAGGCCCGACATGTAGTCGATTGAGATGGATTCCCAGGGCCTGTCTGGTGTAGGCAGAGCAGTGTACATGCTTTGTTTCTTAATGGTTAGTTTGGCAATAACACAGGCAGAGCAGGACCAGATATACTTGTTGACATGTTGTCAAAGTTTCGGCCAGTAGAAATGTCGTTGCAACATTGCCATTGTCTTTTCCACACCGAAGTGTCCTGCCACCAGACTATAGTGTGCTTCCCAAATTAGCTTTGCTTGCTCGCTTGAATGAACACATAGATAGCACAATAGCCCGTCATGAAGATGGAAATTGGTGACAATTGTGTTTGCGCCCAACATCTGGTAGGTGTTGGCGAAGTCAGGATCTGTCTCATAGAGGTGGGGCCATCTGAAGGTCTCGTGGCCGAAATAATCAAGCATTGTGGTGAGTGTTGTGACTGGAGGTCAATTGAGGCAATCGACGACTCGGTTGATACTTCATGTTTTGTACTTGATGTTGAGGTGGAACTGCTGCAAATATGTGGACCGCTTCTGATGGCGGTCATTTTGCAATTTGCCTTGTGTCTGCATGAATTGCATCGACTTATGATTAGTGTGGATGATTGTCTCCTTTCCGCGAATGTAATGCCTCCACTGGTGGCAAGCTTGCACAACAAAGTACATTTTTTTGTCATAAGTAGGGTACTTATGGAAAACATCTTATAGTCTCTCACTATGATAGGCCACAGGGTGGTCGTGCTGAGTGATGACTGCACCCACAACATAGTCTGAAGCATTTGTCTCGATCTCAAATGGTTTTTGCAGGTCAGGTAATGAAAGCACTGGAGCGGAGCACAACAGTTGCTTCATATCATGAGACGCTTTATGTTGGGACAGGCCCCACACAAATTTTTCCTTACAACCACCTCTGGTTATTTGGCTGAGGGCCCATGCAATATGGGAGAATCCCAACATGAACATTTGATAGAAATTGACAAGGTCTAAGAAGCTCAGTGAGCATGGTTGGGGTTGGCCAATCATAGATGACTTGGATCTTGGTTGGATAAACATGCACACCATGCACATAAACAATGTAGCCTAGGTATTGGACCCTCTCCATGTGGATGGAGCATTTTTCCAAGTTGCCATATAGCTTGTGTTGTCGCAGAGTGTGCAGAACCTATTGTATATGTTGCAAGTGTTATGCCCAAGTCTTGTTGTAGACGAGGATGTCATCCAGATACACCACCACAAAAGAATTAGTGAAAGGCCACAAGATATCATCCATCATCCTCATGAAAGTTGTTGGGGCATTTTTCAAACCAAAGGGCATGACCAGCCATTCAAAAAGACCTTTTGACTTGAAGGCAGTTTTCCATACATCTGTCGGTTATATTGGGACCTGATGGTAGCCAGACTTTAGATCAATCGTACTAAAGTATTTGTCCCACTTGAGTTGATCAAGGAGATCATCAATTCGAGGAATCGGGTACCGGTTCCTGACTGTGATTTTATTTAGGGCCCGGTAATTAATGTAGAGTTGCCAAGTCCCATATTTCTTCTGCAGCAGCATGATTGGGCTTCCACAAGCTGATGAGATGGGTCGGATGAGCCCCTTGTGGAGCAATTCTTGGATCTAACGCTTGATCTCCTCATTTTCTAGCAGAGAACGACGATGGACTGACCCATTGGGTAGTGATGTGCCAGGGGTCAGATCAATGAGATGCTTGACCTGACAGTGCAGAGGTACCCTAGTAGGTGATGAGAAGATGTCTTTGAATTCTTCAACGACCTTATCCACTTGTTTTTGTTGCATGGAGAGGTCGGTTGCGGAGGCCATGGATGTGGTTGCAACCTTTCGCTCACTCTAAGAGCGAATCACAAAGAAGACAAAATCTTAGTCTGAGAAATGACGTTCCTGCACTTCTTGGAAGAGATCAAGGAAATAACACTAGGTGGGACTACCTCGAGTATCTTGTACAATTTTCTGTCCAAAGTAATAATAACACTGCGAGGCCTAGACTCATATACAACATGAAGTTTCCATAAATAAGGTTGGCCAAAAGGAACATCACAAACTTCAAGGGGAGAAACCTCACATAATACCTCATCTTTGAATGGTTTGATGTCGTACGACAGGCGACACTGTTGGCTGACACGAAGATCACTTCCTTGACGGAGCCATCTGATGGTGTAGGGTTATGGGTGTTGTGTTGTCGGCAGGGCTAGCTACTTGACGACCTCTGCTGAGATGAGGTTCTTCTTGCTATTGCTATCAACGATGAAGTGTAGAGGTTGCCTTTTACCCACATCTGTGAATGAAAGAGGCGCTCACCTTCCTCTAGCTCATCAGGTTCACCGGGCTAGATCTTGGTGGTAGCAACGGTGGCATTGGGTTCTACGTGAATGATCTGTCTCCCCTTTTATGGTTCTTACTCATAGTCAGAACCCGCATATGATTCAGAGGCTTTTACCTCAGCCACCAACGACTGCTTAGAGAGACAATCAACAACGTTATGCCAGAGGCTCTTATGGAAGTTGCACCACTTCCTAGTATATTTCTTCATCTTCCCATTGTCCTTCTTTGTTTGCGGCTTAGACTAGTTGTCTTGAGGTTTCCCATATTTGTTATGTCCTTTGTTCTACGGGTTGGGGTTGTGCTTGCCCTGCTTCTGTTGTGAGGGGTTCCCAGACCCAAACTACCACGTCTTTTGTTTCAGCCTCTGCTCGATTTTGATGACATATTGATAGGTTGCGCCCAAGGATGAGATGTCCAAAAACTCCATGTTATCACTAAAAAATCGTCTACAGTATTGCACACAATGGTTGAAGAAAGACATCAATTCTAACACCGATTAATACACCTACAACATCCAAATCCAGAAAAAAGGCACAAAACTATACACTTGGTTCAAAAATTAAAGTGCGCAAATTCACCAAAGGAAGCGTGCGCATGCTAACAAAGCTTTCAACATGCATTGTGCACAAGATGCACGACTATATACGAGAAAAGTTGTGCACTTCTCATGAATGACGCATTTATGAATCTTGTCGACCACTCAACCACTTCTAGTCCGACTCCAAACATGATTTCACACTCAGATCTGAGCGAAATCTAGCTTGGAGGTTGGTCAAGGGCTAGGGAGTGCCCTAAAAGGCCCCTTGTTCACACTATGAACCAGTTGTATCTTGTCATGAATTGACACTATAAATATGTGCCATGGGTGTGCTAGAAAAAGAATAACTTCAAGGTATTGTTATGCTACAAGAATTCTTCTTTGAGAATCATCTTTTCTCTTTGAATCATTCAAGCACTATAGCAAGGGCCATTCCACTCACCTCTTGAGGGAATTAGCATTGTATTTCTTCACCATTGTCACTTGCCATTGCATGGAGAGAAGAGCTCTATATTGGGGAACTCAAGAGCCCTCCCAAGGAGGAAGAGGGGATTCATAAGTCCCTGCCTTTCTCTACGGTGTTTAGCCTATCAATATATTGATCCATTGGTAGCTATATATTGGTCATTTTTTGTTTTCTTGCAAGATTCTCTAACATTTATTTCTTTGTTGTTTTTAGTTTTATTTGCTTGTTTCATGTGTGTTTGGTTATCTAATCGAATCACAAACTTTTGTCTTGTTTAGATGACTTAACTAAGAATGCAAGTGTTGTGTTTTTTCTCACCCATGTGACAAAACCAACACAACGGATTGGCGACCATACTAGGGATCGATATCAAATTCCTCCCTATTTAAGTCTTGAGAGCACTTCTTTCTAATTGTTTTGATATGCAGGTACCAAAACTGGCCTAGTCCAACCTTCTAAAGTCAAAATTCAGAGCCAAGGCAAGATAATTTCACTTGGAAATTTCTTTCTCGACGTGTGATAGGAAGTGCATGCCTTTCAAGGCACACAAACGCACATGCTGCGCACTGTGCACGTGAAAACCTTCATAACTTTGTGGATTTTGCGCGTCTGTCAGAACTGTAGCCCGCGCATATGTTTAGTTTTTGCAAACTATAAGGTTTTTTATGAGTGGTTTGAGGGCCCCTTGCCTTCAAATTTTCATTTCCTGCACTTTGTAAAGCAACCACACTTCACTTAGAGTCCTTTTCACAAGAAAGGTTAGCTAACATAAGCACATAGGGGTAAAAATAATCACTATTCTTCTCTTTTCTTTGTTTCCACATGGATGGCTCATTTGACATTTAAAATTTTGAGTTGAAGTTATTGCTTTTTCAAACACAATCAACTAATTTGGGATTAGAAATCAATTTTAACCCTAAAGAATGTTCTTCCCCCGCACCCAAGTGTGATCTCGAGAATCAGAAAAAGTGGTCGAAAGGAAATTTCATCTCCCTTAAAAATCATTAGGAGAGGACAAATCCCCCCTAGGGTTCCTCTTAGTTTTGGAAATCGTCTTAAAAGCTTTGTAAGGGCCCATACATGCCCACATGTTTGCAATCTTATGATAGTTTCTAAAAACTTTCTTAGTTTAGACAACACTCTAGGAAAGTTTAAAAAGATCAAGTAACGGGCCAATACATGCCCACATGTCTACAATTCTAGGATAGTTTCAAAAGCTTTCTTAGTATAGACAACATTCTAGGGAGTTTAAAGGATCAAGTAAGGACCCATATGTCCACATTGCTAGTTCTTTAGGCCTTTAAAAATTCCACAAGGTTGTACCAAAGAAACATAGTAAGCTAGGTAAGAAGATTTGTAAGGACCACATGAAGTCCACATGCTGCAATCTTACACTTAACTTATTAAAAATCTTTGCACACTTTTCACTTTCCTACACACAAAGCCACTCCTCACACACACAATTTCTATTAGAATAGTGGAGGTCGAAGTAGACTTTCTTTTTTAAGTACCCACAAAGTACTTCAAAGAAATTCTGAAAGATCCGACTTCTTTAGAAATTATCCACACCAATTTAATTCAAACGAGATTGGTCCATGACCCCAATCTCTCATCCCACCACATCTGAATTTTTTTCAAAAACGCACTAATTTTTTCCTCAACAAGAGGTACCAAAATAAATTTTTCGTCTAGGTAGGATCTCGGGGGTAGGCATCCAAATAACCCCCTGTTATCAGGTTCTCACATTTTGAAACAATAGAAGTTGAGAACAGGGATCCTTCAAATCCTCCAAGTCAAGTGTTCATATACCATAAGGCAGGGAGATACCCGTGAAGAGTCGAAGGCCGAGTTCTGGTTGTTCTGTGCATCCCTCCTTGAGTCACCCAACTCTTGTGAGGGTATCCAACCTAACACATTCTTAGGCCGAAAATCTAAATGTTGCACTTTGACCGAGGTACTTAGTGGCCAAACATAGGATATCTACCGAAGTGGCGGTTGTGGGCCGCAATCGCACCTTCATCATATTTTGTGTGGCTATTGGGAAATATCACCAACTCTTTCGGGATATGCACCCTCTACCCCTCATTATGACTTATTACTTCAACCTTCGCTAGTTCCTCTTCCGGTGGCTTCAGACCCCATTGTTGAGTGTTATTGGAAGGCACAATGCTAAATTGAGAGGAAGGACGATAGGTCTTTTAGGACACGAGCATTTGTTTTTATTGTTCACCCATGTGAACAAAATCCACCTATCCACATGCTTGTTTATTTACAGTCGATTTATGAATGATGCTCAATTGATTACATGCAATTGTGAGTTATACTATCTTGTGAAGGTAAAAAATATACAAAGCTCTTGTTCATTTATTTCTCTTGTCACCATTTGCACACATTCACTTTGCTAGTCAGAACCATAGGGGAACCACAAAATCCCCATCGTTCTAGACGCTTGAAGAATCTCCCCCCTATTCTAGGAGTCCCTAGTCTTTCCAACTCACTGGATCAACCATATCACACCCCAATGAGTGCCACTATTTTGGGATCAACTTTACTTGGGTCCAATACCCAAGGCCATCCATTTATTGGTTCTCCTTCACAAGGAGGCGGGAGTCAAACTTCTTCTCAAGGAAGAAGTACAAACCCACCAAATCCCTCTCAAGGGATAGGTCCATTACCTACACACACAATGGTTGGAACTAATCCTCCGCCAAATCTCCCTATGCCATACTTGGCATCTCTCAACATTCCTAATTTAACAAAACTCACGAATGATCCCATTTTGCATGATGCCACTTGGCCCAATATGCCCACAAAATTGCCTTCAGTTATTCCAAAGTTTGAGGGAAAACCATGGGAAGATCTCGCCAACCATGTTATTACCTTCAACTTATGGTGCTCTTCAAACAACATCATGGATGATTCTATCCTCTTGAGGTTATTTCAAAGAACTCTCACTAGTTCATCAACCAAATGGTATGTGGACGAAAAATTAGGGTCCCATGTGACTTTTGAATCAATGCCCAATGCCTTTTTGACCTTTTTTCAATTACCAGTTCCTCACTATACTGGCTTAGAACTCCTCTCTGAGTCCAAACAAACCACTGTTATCCATATAGCCGACCACATCCATGAATGACATTGACGACGTAGTTTGTGTAAAGCAGAAACTACCAAAGAACAATGCCTCGATTGGTTTCTTAAATCCCTTGTCTTTGTTATTGCCAAGGATGTAGCATCCACTTTTCCTCAATCAGAGGAGGAAACCATCGACAAGGCCCAACAGTTTGACCTGATATATGCTCAATCAGTTTACTTGTACACAGTATTGCCTGGTGCACCCAGACCCATACCATTTGGACAAGACAAGCCTGGGATGTCCCACGCTGTGGATGGGTTGATTGGTTCTATGACACATCTTAACCCTTATGACCACCCATCACCCAATTATGGTGCAAATCAATATCCACAACCATATGGAGGGATGTCTTATTTCCCTCCTCCCACGCACCAACAATTATATCCTGTTGTTTTGTCTCAGTCGTTGGGGGAACCCCCATTGATACCCTAGATGCATCCAGTCTCTCAATCCAGTACGGGTCCACCCCCAACCCCCGCATACAACCCTAGAAGTAGTGGAAGTGATTCAACTTCCTACACACCATATGAATCGTCTCTACAAAACAATCCATACTTTCCTTTTCCTGGTCCTCCCCAGCCAGTTGCTCCTCCACCAGGACAACCACATGCCGACGTTAATTTCGTTCAACCCTCTCCCATTCAAAAGGCTCACACTTTTGAACAGTTGAACATGGAAAATCCGGCCCATCAACAGAATAATGCCAAGAAGAAAGGGGAAAATCGAAACAATAACAACCCAGGACCAGGAGGAAATAACCCCCAACAAAACCGTCCCAATGGGGGCAACCATAACCCCCAAGGGGGAACCAATAACAATCCACCACGACAAGGGAAGAACAATAACCTCATAACTAACTTCCCTTGCACTCTATGTGGTGAGTATCGACATTATACTCACCACTGCCCCTAGATTATCGATTACAAATAGATGAAAGAATCCATGAACACCCAACACCCTCCGGCACCGCCTGCCCCTCAGTAGGCCCCACAACATTAATTGCAACCACCACCTCCGGTCGTTTTGAAAAACCCTATTCCACACCAAGGTATGATGAATACCCAACAAGAGATAAACTTTGCCCCACCACAAATGGGGCAATATCAAAACCCAGGCTCCAATCAAAATGGAAATCCGACTAATCGCAATATCCTCCACACCAGGGAGGAAGAGATTCTTCTGCAAACATGCGGTCATCAATACTGAGTCCCTCCCGACTCTATCCCAACCACCTCGAGAAAAACTCTCGATATAGCCGGACAACCATTGATGATCACACACCCTAACACTGAACCCAATCCTCGTATACCCCGCGTACCTCTACGACGAAATATACATAACACTCAAGCTAGGGCAGCACATAACTACAGTTTAGTCGATGATTTAGCATAGTATCGTGCAACCATGTCTGTGTTGGAGGTCCTTCAAACCTATCCCTCATAGCGCAAATCCTTGTTTTCCGCCTTGGGGGCAGTCGACCCAACTGATACTCGACTCATCACCTTTGATTTGGATAACGGAGAACCATGCCTCCCCGCACTGGTAGCTTTTCAGATACTAGTTAAGATCTGGAACATCACAGTTCATTGGTGCATCATCGATGAAGGTGCCTCCAAATGCATCATGTCCAAAGTAGTATGGTAGAAACTCGGCTCACCTAAGCTAGTACCATCTGCCATCACCCTGAGAGCTTATGATGGTCGACCATCATCCCCTAAAGGGCTCTTCCAAAATGTCCCTGTAGAACTTGGGGGGAAAATTATCCTCATTGACATTGAAGTTATCGACACCCCACTTGAAAAGAATATCTTGTTTGGACGTAGCTACGTGTATGCTATGAAGGCGGTAGCCTCTTCTATGTTTAGTGTGATGATGTTCCCCCACAACAAGAAAATCATCACCATTGACCAAATTACACATTACGAGCCCAATCATTCCTCCAACATTGATAACATCCTCCCTCTTGTCTGTGCTAGCTTAGATGCTTTTTCGGTCATCGACATTGGTCCTGGAATATTCAAGGACCCATCCTTTTTGGGGGTATATCATGGACCACCACCTCTCCTCCACCCTTCTATTTCAACACAAGTGTGTGCAGTTTCCTCTAACGGAACAAATATCTGAGAAAACACTCCTCTCATTGAGGCCCCTCCCCACATCAAAGTTCCACCAGTCAGGGAACCACTACCTCAGGAATTCCCTGAAAACACCACCGAACCACTTGTCCCGGATTTTCCCCCTCTCCAGGGGAAAATACTAGTTTGGGAGACAATTCCCCAAGCCATTACCTAAATCCCCTTTTTCTACCCCCCCACCTAGAGTCCAAGCATTCTAGGTAGCTGCTACTCTCACCCATACCAACATGGTTCTCTTCATCCCTGTATGGTATCTGCATCCACCCGTTATGGTTCCTCCACCATCTCTCCCTCCTCTAACAGAGGGATTGCCTATGCAGATCCCAATACAGGCTCTTGCCACACCACCCCCACCAATAACTAGTGGCAACACCACCACCACTAGGGGTAGACGAAGGAGGAAGGAGCCCATAGCTCCACTCCCTCCTCGAGCTCAACCTCCTTGCACACTATGCGAAAGAGAAGGACACCCCACTAACATAATTGTTATAGCAAGATTTGCCTCACCATTGCTATCTTGCACAAAGGGCCTTTTTCCATTTCCCTATGTAGACTTTTTATCCCTTTTTGATGAATCCAGAGCTAAAAATATACATTTTTCCACATATACGCTTCCTAACTACTATGCAAGATGCGTATATGCTTGTTGCTCCATTACAACTCGCGTATATCGGGATTTGTGCCAAAAAATACAAAATGAGGTCGGGTTTCCATGTCATGACAAAAGACCTCTGATCCTTGGCCTTCCATATACTGGAAACGTTCTGACTCGGTCCTTCAGTTACATCCTGGAGGCTATAAGAGCACAATTTTGAACTATGGAAAAGAGGAGAAATCATTCAACTTTGAGAGAAAAGTTACTCTGGAGAAATTACTTCATATTGAGTCTGAATCCTTTTTGTCAATCAAGTCTGAACATAGTGTTCAACCCCCAAGCTCTTCCCTTATTATTGAGAGGACCTCTTTGCCTCTTTCTCATGAGCTTGCCTTTGGTGGAGGATTGAAGTGGTGGGGACCCAGTTGGAAGGAACTTGGTTTCTTGGTTTCGAACCGTGCCGACACAGAAGTCTGTAATGTTGACACTTCTGTTGATCAATTATTAATAGAAATACTCCTTTCCCGTCCTATTGGTATCTTGCAAATATATGATTATTATCCATGGGCGTGTTTGTAATGTTTATTAATGGATTATGTTATCTGATGTGCTAACCCCTTTTATATTATCACTA
>ML832389.1:0-24873 GCA_009831015.1 Picea engelmannii | reverse complement strand
ACGCTCAGTCCCCCATCACTCTTTCATCGTGGTCGGTCTGCACCTTGCGGTTTTTATATTTTATTGAAGTGCTGCATACATACAGATACAAAATCCAGGCCCGTGGCCTTCTACCCTTAGGCTCTCTGGCCTAATCAAATACACAAGCCTACCGGCTTATACAAAACTTGGCTCACCGGCCTATAACACATATTTACAATCTCTTTCAAAGCATGGTTTACATCGGGGCTCGGCCTTGGGGACACTACAGACTAGGTATTACCACTAACTCATTAATATTATGCATTTGTCTTTCATCATATTATGGAATCATGAATATTATTGGTACAATCAATATGTTTCACCAAAAGTGTCCAAATATGATCATTGTTTACATTTATAAGTTATTTGCACTTGGATTTCCTTCATTTCTTGTGTATTGTGAATAGCTTAGCTATACATTTAGTTACGCTTCCTTATTTTCGCTTCTTTTTGGTTTCAGCACTGATATAAAAGTTGCTTTTGCACTCCCATACTATCAACACACTCGATGTACCTTTTAGTCCCATTGACCTACTTTTGTGGTCATTTGTTGGACATTAATAAAATTATCTTATCTTATATTATTGCGTTAGGCTCTTGGATAGTTACTTGTCCTAATAATTTTTTAACATTTTAATATAGTTTTGGTTGACCCTGTCCCCCTGTCCCAGGGATATTGGGGGGTACCTTCAAGTTGTCCTTCAAACTCATCCCCTATGCCTGAAATTGGGAGCAACATAGAAACAATGTTATCAAAACCGGAAACCGGACCGAACCAGTCGACCCCAAAACTGTGAAACCGGACCGGACCGGAAAAAGCTAGAAAAAAAACCGAAAAAAATATGGTCGACCAAAAACTACA
The DNA here is from genome assembly GCA_009831015.1 of Picea engelmannii. Classification (NCBI taxonomy): domain Eukaryota; kingdom Viridiplantae; phylum Streptophyta; class Pinopsida; order Pinales; family Pinaceae; genus Picea; species Picea engelmannii. Next base: position 23,990 of record ML832389.1, on the reverse strand, counting down.
TAAAATATTCAAATTTTGAAAAAAAACATATATATTCATGTGCATCCATATGAATCCATACCATTTATACACAAATATGCAAAGATTCTCATTTATATAGAAAGTAAGAGTGCATATAACCAAAATAGCACCAAGTGCAATCCATCTCTAAACCAAAATACATCAACAATTGTTGAAGTTTGAGTAGCTTCGGAAGATATTCTTATTGTATTTAATTGTATTAAACCAAGTCAAAACCCTAAAAGAATAATATTATGTTGTATTTGTAAAGTCAACCCTATTGTGCCTTTGTAAAGTAAAATGCAAATTAGAAAGTGATTTTTGCACAAGTCAGCCCTAACCTAATTTCAAGGTGGCTCAACTTGTATTTATAAGAGGCTAGGCACCTCACTTGGAGTACACACACAACAAAAGTTCTCTCTCTCAAGGAAAAAGTGTGCAAGTCTGAGGAGGAGACGCAGCTACAGAGTAAGGGTATTTTGGTGAAGGGTTTTGGTTATCTCTTGGAGGCCTATCGTGGTCTAGTGGTGCGCTACCCTATTCTGGTTAAGATTTCTGGTCTATATTCTGGTTATCTTATGTTTTGTGAGATCTCTCTTGGAGAGAGACATTGTACTTGTTGACAAATCTATATTGAAGAAGCTTTGCTGGGTTTTCTCCCCCAAGAGGGTTTCCCAGGATAGATCTTGTGTATACTGTGGATGTTTTTCTTTCAGTGATCTTGATGCATGCAGTTATTGTTCTAATTGTTAAAAGTTAAAGAATATAGAATACACTTAACTGCTTAAGTGAAATTTTAACAACAATAAGACTTTAAATGGCCTCTAGAGTCCAAAAAAAATCATGCTACAACAAATAACTACATATCATCAAGATCGTTACTTATATTAGGATCCTCATCATCAGTGTCACCCTCTAAGGCTTTAAAATAAGATAGAAAAAGCTTAACATGCCTAATAAGTGATTTTACTTGAGTGAAGGGTACATTTTTACTAGGGTCATAACTTAAAAGTTCAACAATCAATGTCACCAACATTGAGGTACATAAAGGGCTTGGTGCTCTTGATTAAATGTCAGTTCCATACCCTCATACATGATAGAATCCAGTGGAAACGTTGCAATCTTGCCAGCCTTCAAATCCTGAAACTGTTACGTCTGCTGAATTTTGAATGGGACCTAAAATTCCACTTTCTCCATATGAAATGCAGTGAGGTTGGAACCACTCTCAAACACTCTGACACAATTAAAGGTAATCGGTTCAACGAATCATTTTACTGGACCGGTTCGGTTTTAATAACACAGCGTAGAAGCCTATTTAGACCTAGGAGTCTCCACGAGCACTATGGGTGTTGCACTTGGCAAAGGAGTCCATTTCTCGGAGACCACTAGTAACAAAACAATTAGAGGCCTATTTAAAGCTTTCATTTCCATTTTTGCGAGTTTGTCATGTATGTGGAATAAAAGATTTTATGTGATATCTCTAAGTTCAAAGATTTTATGTGATATCTCTAAGTTCTCTTACACCATGGCTACCCTACAGCCTTTAATTACTCCTAAATCCTGTGCCAAACCTTCCAACTCCAAACAGGGCTTTCCTAATTGCTTTTTGGCATTTGCTTAAAGTTGGGAGCAATAGCATAGACTGTGGACATCGTGACAGATTGCCCTCCCCAAACCCCCACCACACACACACACCTGAAAAATAAAAATGACAATTGTTTGCAAATGAGATTTAGGGACTGACTAAACCATGCACTTTCCTACACAATTATCAGAAAACATAATTTGCAGCGACCGACAACAAGGTAAGCATCATATCAGCGAGGAAGATGCATCGGGTGATGGGAAAGGCCCAAACATGAACGCATTAAAATTCTCAAATTTCACTAAAAGTTACAATTTTGCCAAACTACAGAACAAGGAACCCTAGTGACCATAACAAGTGTAGAACAATGCAAGAGCCGGGAGTCTGGTAAAGCATACCTTTGCGGAGAAGCACTTGTTGCGAGTAAGAAAAGGCAAGCCAAGCATGCCAGCGGGACTCGAAACCAAGACCACATCTATTAACGAAAGATCCCAAATGTGCAGGTCTGCAGTTTTGTACCAGGGCTCTGCATCTATTAGCACCGAACCTTCACAGTATTTAAACGGGGAGCCTGAATCCCTTAAATTTTCCTCTCCCTCTGTCTTGCGCTGCTTTCGTGGTTGAGATGGATCGCGAAAGGCGCAATTTTGTGGGGAAAATGGAACAGAGGGCAGCTTCCCACGAGCAGACCAACTGACGGGCAAAAAAAGCTCTAAGGATGACAAGTCTAGCGGGCATTCCAGCAGAATTCGAACCCCGCACATTTGAAGTAAATGGCAGGCGGGAAAATGATAACCTTTTCCCGTATTCAGACAAGTCTGCAGCATGCAAGCGAGGAAAACTTAATTGGATATAACAGTATTGAGATTTGCAACTGAAATTTTGGATTACCAGACTTACCAGCTTCATCTTCCACGTTATGCTTTGATTTGGGTTCACTGCATTCGCCTCCCCGAAGTAGAAGATGAAAAAATCCGGTCCTCAGCATCCTTGACCAGTTTCACAGCTTATATACTCCATGCGTTCAGAGCTTGAACGTGACCTTGGTAGCGTTGAATAGGGAGATTTTCTAAATTGCGAGGTTTTGCGAAGAATCGTTGCAAGCATATTGTTAAATTTCATTACCCACGTCAATTTATTAAACATCTTTTGAAAACAATTCCAATGGATGGTTGTTGAAAGTGGTTGATACAAAGCGCCAATTTTTCAGGTGCAACAAGGATGGTTGGGCATGGTGTCAATTAAATTTGAAAATAGTTACAATGTTTCATCGTTTTATGATGGACAAGGATTTATTTTGTGTATCCAAGTTTTTATTAGTGAGTTTGAGTAGAGTCTTATTTTGAAATAAAATAAATGGTGTTGAAGCATATTTAAGTTTTTAGTAATGAGAATTTTATGTATGTTAATATATTGGTGGTTACAAATTCAAATTTAGAGAGCAATAAGGTAGGGTATGTATGTTAATATATTGGTATGTTTTGTATTCTCAGATTCAAAATTTTATATCAATATAAAAGTAATTTTCTGTTGGAAAATGTTCAAATCTAGAGAGAGGTAGGGTATGTATATCTTCGTAGATTTTAGCAGTCAAATTGTTGCGGGGAGGGGGTCCATGTCCCACAAACAAAGGGGTCTCATACACCAATTTGGTGTCTAGCTTGGTCATGACCTTAAAAATAGATGATGATGATGATGATGATGATGATTATTAGTTTGCAATGGTGGTGCAACACTTAAATGTATCTCTATAACATTGGTATAATTGTATTATTGGATTTTATTATATAATGGCAATGTTATATTTTGTGTTGTGCATGAAATAAAACATTTGTATACATATGTCTTATCATGTCATGTAAATTTCAAATAAGTTTAAAATCATTATAAATAATATTTAATTTGCATCTTTCATAATTAACTTTGTAAAATTTATTTTCTATATAACTTACACAACAAACATTGATCATCTTTTCTTGATGAAGATGTATGAGCAACTAAACATTGCATATGAGTATACTCGGCATTATTCAAGCAAACAAAAGCCAAAAAATTATTATTAAAGGATGAGAAAAATTAGGGATCTTGTAAAAACTATTGTTCTTGGCAAATGACACCTCTTGGCACACACCTAATTAAGAAGACACCAAACAAGGTAGGGAAGGTATCGATGGGGGTGATGGAAGCCATAACCAAAACATGTCTAAATATAGTAGTGTTCACCCTTAATTACATGCACTTTACAAAACTTGTTTCATGGATGAGTAACATTAATGATAGATGTCGTAACTTGTACGTGTTCACCCTTAATTACATGCACTTTACAAAATTTGCTTTGAGGATGAGTAACATTAATGATAGATGGTGTAACTTGTACAATAGTACACCCTTCATCGTGTAATATTAGAGGAGTTGCAAACCCTTGTAATTATGATCTCTCGAGATTAGTTAGTAATTCAATTAAGGATTTAGACTTGGAAGTGGACCCAAAGGATTTGAACATGGATCTTGTTATTTACAAACTTGATTTGTCAAAGTGAAAGACACCTTTTAAAGAAGTAGTTTTTAGTATCCACATTCCAATCACATACCTCTAGCAACTATGAAATAAACCACTAGATATCAAATACACGATGATATCTAACTTGGCAATCTTAACATTCAAGTGTCATTTTGGCATTACATTGCCACTTGTGACCATTAGATGACAAGACATAAGATGTGTAATGATCTCGAGCTTGATGATGTTAACACTGAACATTTTTTTTTTGTATTGTATTGCCTTTCACATTCATTTTTCCACGAGTATGTACTTTACTTGAATTTTGGAATATTCTTGCATAATATTTGTTATAGATCAATGTTTTAAACTATCCATGCCCATTTTGTCATCAAGATTGAAATGCTTAGATAGAGTAAGCACTTTGATTTCAAAGTTCACTTGTTTATAGACAATAAAATGCCACCTAATTTGAAGCATTTCAATATTTTGTGAGCGATCTTAATATGTTGACCATGTGTATGTACTAAAATACTCATTATGAGCAACATATCTTGACTAATGTTGAGAATGTGTTCACATAGATTAAAAAACAAAGACGTTACTCATTCTAAGAAATCATACACGTAGTGTTTCAAAAGCATGAGCATGAGAAATTGATAGATGCTTGACTGTACGAATGAGAAATTGATAAATGGCATATGTGGCTCAAAGACAGGGACCGAGGGCCGAGAGGAATCAAGGAAGACTACCAAAGAAAAGGCAGAGACTACCAAAGCTTTCCAAGAGGGAGCCACTCCACCATTTTATATAAAAGTGGATTCCACTTTTGAAGTCAAGGATTAGCATTTGTTGTTGTAGGTGTAATAACTCTATTTTTTTTTCTTGTTGTGACAAGAGGGAGGGAAGATACCCTAAGTAGTAGTGATATAGTTGATAGGTTGTCTTTTTTATTTTGTATGTACTAAGATTAACCCTAAGAGTGGGATAGATATGTCTTTGAACAACTCCAATGGCTATTTTTTTATAATTGGGGTCAGGTCTCCACAAGAATCCAAACACAATAAAGATTAATTGAAAATATAATGTGTATTATTAATATATGAGATTACTGAATTATTTAAAAAAACAAAAAACACTTCATCTACTTGATGGTTAACGCAAACGTCCCAGATTTGTTGTAATAATGCATTTCTTTCTACAATAGTGATATTTATTCATTCCTCTAGTGTTGGTGCCTATTGTCATGGTTTTGGTGCCTTATATGTGCCATATTGGATACCAATTTCTAGAACCTTGTTATTTACAAATCATTCACACTTATATCTACAATGTGAGGGCTAAGTCCCTCATCCAAGATGTAAATATCTTCATGTCCTTCAATCTGTATAAGAGATTCAGCTTCATTAGGCTCTTCAATCCTTGTTCTTCAACTTGTTTAACCTCTGATTAGAGATTTTATGATTATTTGGTGGATTCTGATATTTTTTGTGTTGCCCTTTTCTCTTATCGTTCTTCTTGGGGTCATCATCTTATTACCACACAAATCAATACCCTAAGATACTTGAAGGAATCTTTTTGAATCGTTATCCTATAGGCAACACCCATTGTCACCTTAGTAATGCCTCTCTCACTTTAGGTCTACTGTTTTTATAGTCCAAGGGGTGCATCCTTGATACTATGAGCTTGTTTGTCTTTAAGCTCTCATACCTTAGATTTTGCATTAGAGATTGCATAATAAATATGTTGAAGATCATTGTTTTGGGGGATTCTAGGATTTTTGTTGTGGACAATATCATTGTTGAAGGGGACCTAAACTTCATTATTAACCAAAGATAAATCTAGGGTGAGGCGGCAAGAAAGGATTCCCTTGCTTTCTATTTTTGGCACTTATTTGAAGTCCAAAGGAAGATTGATGTTGATCCTGTGAAAATAACCCCAACCTAGAGAAATGGAAGAAAAGGTCAAGGAGGAATTTCTAAGTGTTTGGATAGATTCATTGTAGTTGAGCCTTTGATAACATATGGAGAAATATTTAAGTCATGGGTGGGTTAGGGAGGAGCTTTGGATCATTTTCATATTTTGCTACAAATTGAAGCTGAAAACAGGAAGCCTCAGACTCCGTTAAGTTCAATCACTCATGGCTCGCTGAAGAGGAGTTCAAAGGAATAGTCTTTGGAAATTGGAAGCATTTTGATAGCAATTTAGATGATTCGACCATGAAGAAATTTGTTGATAATTTGAAAAGGGTTAAGGGAGCTATTGTAGAGTGGACAAAAATTTATGCCAAAAAAAACAGCAAGAGCTTAAAGAAGTAGAAGAAGGAATTAAAAGTATTTTTGAGAATAATAAGGCGAGGGTAGTTTATGAGGAAGAATTCAATAATCTCAAGGAACTTGAGGGAAGGGGGACTTTACTTGACAAGGAGGAAATAGAGTGGAGCTCAATAGTAGAGCTATCTAGCTTTTGGAAGGTGTAGGGAAAAAATAATCACAAGTTCACAAGTCACAAGAGAAATGTGAATACAATATGGGAGATCGATAAACCAAATGGTTCTAGGGTCAATTCATTCAAGGAAATTGTAGAAGCTAGAGAACATCATTTTAAAAAATTCTTTCAAGACCTAGGTTCAACCAACAGTGGTGAAATTAAGAAAATTATTATACCATTTCCCAAACTTATTGATGAGGATATAAATGAAGAATTAAATGTTGAAGTAACCAAACATGAGATAAAGATTATTTTGAATTCTTTCAAAAGAGCTAAAAGCCCTAGGTTGGATGGTTGGACCATAGAATTCTATTTAGGGGTTTTTAATTTTGTTGGGGGTGATATTTTAAAGCTAGTTGAGGAATCCAAAAGTTCAAGGAAGTTTTTAGGTGCTATCAACTTAACCTTTATAGTTCCAACTCCCGAAGAACAAGAGGCCTTGTATTTTGATGATTTTGAGCCTATTTCTTTGTGCAATTTGGTCTACAAACTAATCTTCAATATCATTTCCATTAGACTAAAAGGAATTGTCAATGAGGTGTAGCTCAAGTGGTTGTGAGAAAAAGTTGTTACCCTCCCCACTCGGCTTCAAATCCAACTTTGTGACATGTTTGCTCTTCGTGAGCCTATTGTTGATTATATATATATATATATATATATATATATCCATTCATAAGTTGTTGACCTAGTATTGTGCCTTGAAGAATCTAGGGTTTACCTTGGGTACCATCCTCAAAACGAGGGGAAGTGCATGGGAAATTTCCCCCGTGATATGTTACCCGAAGAAAAAAAAAAAAAAGGGAATTATGTCAATGGTAATTTCACAAGAACAATTTGGGTTTCTTTATAATAGATAAATACATTATGTTGTGGGTTCAACTCATGAAGGATTACACTCAATTAAATACAAGAAGTTGTTTGTTGTTGGCATGAAACTAGATCTTGTGAAAGCATATGACAAAGTGAACTGGTTATACTTTAGATTGTTACTACTTCAACTTGGAATGAATCTACAATTTGTTGATTGGATCGAGGGGTGCCTTTCATCAACTTTCTTTGTTGTTTTGATAAATAGATCCCCTTCTAGTTTCTTCAATGGCTCAAGGTTTAAGACAAGGATTCCCTCTATATCCCTTTATCTCCTTATTAGTAGTTGAAGGTCTAAGTATGTTGATTAAAGTTGCTAGGAGAAGAGGGATAGTAAAAGAAATAAAAGCTTATAAATTAGTGATCATTTCACATCTACTCTATCTCGATGATATAATGATTTTTTGTCTTGGATCCTTGAGGGGGATTGGAAGTTTAAAAGAGATTCTAGATATCTATTATAGAGCTACGGGTGTGGAGATTAATATGAGGAAGTCTTCTATGTTGTTCAATGCTTTGGATGAGGGAGAAAAATCCCATTTTTCAAATATACTTCCAATGAATCAGTTAGAGTTAGATAAAGGTATTGAGTAATTGGGTTTTAACTGAAAACATAATGAATACAAGTATGAATATTGGATCTGGTTGTATAAAAAAATAGAAGCCAAAATTTCTATTTGGTGTGATAGGTGCTTGCTAAGGGGAGGAAGAATAGTCTCGATCAAGGCTATCTTGGAGAGTATACAAACAAAATTAGAAAAAAAATGATCCAACTTCCTTTGGATAGGTAATTGGGAGAAGGAAGGTATTCTAGTCAAAACTGGAAAATCTAAAGGAAGTGGGGGGTAGGGGCTTAAAGAACATTCACATCTTCAACATGGCCCTAGCAACAAAACGTTTATGGAGGCTAGTCTGTAGTGAAGGCCTTTGGGAGAAGGTAATGAAATCAAAATATCTAAGAAGGATTTCCATGGAAGATTAGTTCAAGTAGGAAAGGAAAAGTGCTCAAGGTGGTTTTATAGTTTGGAAGGCTTTGGTAAGGGCATTTCCACTTATTGGAAAATGGGTAGACTAGAAGATTATACCAGGGAACAAAGTGTGTATAGGGGAAGACCCCGGGATAGGTTGCAAAGGAAATTATAGGTTATATGAAGCCTTGTTATCAGTTCTTCAACACAACAAGATTTTCTCATTGGAAGATGCAACATCAAATAGTGGTAGGAATATTTGGTCCTAGGGATGGAAATAGGTATAAGATTTGAATTTGCAAGGGGTTATTAGGAAGGAGTGGAAACAACTTGTAATAGTTTTAAATTTTAGTGCCATAAGACTGAATGAACATGAAGATCAAATCAAATAGTCTAGGAACCAAAGGTTTGGAGAATTCATTGTAAACTTGGGTTACTCATTTAAGATGGAACAAGGCTATGTAAATAATAGACCTTGGTGGTGGCAGATAGTTTGGAAGCTTGAAAGTCCACCAAAGGTTGGTTTTGTTTGTGGCTTGCTTTAGATAACAAAATTTTATCTCAGGGCAATTGTGAAAAAGGAATATGCAAGGCTTTGGGAGATGCGTGATGTGTAAGAGTAATGAGGAGACAATGGATCATTTGTTTGTTCATATTCTTTATCTATAGCAGTCTGGATGGAAATATTGCATATTTTAAGTGGAAAGAATAAGTGGGAACAAAGGACTTTGTTGGATTGATTTCAATCATGGATTTATAATAAGTCTAAAAAATATTTTAGGGCTTTACCTTGTTTTTTGGTTTGGAATATTTGGTTATCAAGGAATAAAATGATTTTTCAAGGCATAGAGTTGATTGTTGCATAGATTGCTCATAAACTTAGATGTGCATGTGAAGAAAGTTGGGTTAATAAAGAGTAAAAACTTACTAGATCTCTTAAGGAGCTTATTATCAAATATGGAAAGACCTACAACTTCTTTGATAGAGATTTCCAAGGAGGTACAAGGTGATGTGTGGTTGTCATATTGATGTTTTTGGAACAATCTCGTCATTTTATTTTGAATTTATCAGTTGGATGAGGTACAGATAATAGAGAAAAATGTTGTGCATTGTGGCTTCTCCTAAAGACTATGGTAGAAAAAGGGTTAACAAAGAATTATAAGTTTTCAAAGATTCTAAAGTAACAGTGGATTGGGAAAACAATCAATGCAAAATTGATAATATATTGCTTGACCCTCTCATGACCCAATTCTTGGAGGTAAAGGAGAAATTTAAAGACATCTCCTTTTCTCATGTTTTAGAGAGTTTATTACAATTGCAGATCAATTGTCTAAAGAAGCTCTTCTTTTGTAGGTGGGACTTCTTTCTAATTAGGATTTCATAGGAGGGACCCAATTATCAAGTTCTGAAAGGTCTCTTTTTTTATGTAGGAGGTCTTTTTATGGCCATTGTTTTCTCTTCTAAAGCTTACATGATTTTAGTTTAATGCTTTAAAAGGAGCCCAAGGCATGTTCGTAGGAGTTTTTGTTCCATTTTGAATGGTTAGCTTAAAGGAGCCATGGAAGACTATAATATTTAGTTATAGAGTAGATGTTGGTATAGCAACAGGATAGTCATAAGAATATTTTATTTTTTGAGCATAAAAAGGTAGTCCAATGTATATTTTGATTTCAAGCTTGAAATATCGAATATAGAGATTATGTTCATGGAAAGAAAAAGTCAATTGGGTGTGGCTCGAGTGATTGTGAGGAAAATTTGGTACCCTCCCCACCCAAGTTCAAATCCCACTTTCTAACATGTTTCTCTTAGTGAGTCAATTGTTAATGAGCTATATATGATCTATTCATGAGTTGTTGACTTGGCATTATGTCCTACAGAATAGAGGGTTTACCATGGGTACCAAAGTACTTGGGAGGTTTCCCCTGGGGTATGTTACCTAGAAAATATAAATTACACACACACACACATTGAAAAAATAAAAGAAAAAATAAAGAACATCAAGGAAGACCTTTGGAGGGTTTTACTCATAATTGAATATTGCATTGACCATTTGATGCAGGAGCATCTTTTAAAATTGTAATTTTTATAAAGTTTGTACAAGGTTCTAGAGGGTTTCTAGAATGTTCCACGCAGGGGGGAGTTGGTTTTCCTTTTAATGCCATGTAATGTAACAAATTTTCCATTTTAGCATGAAGTTAGAGAAGTTGAGTAGTTTTAGAGACAACTATAATGTGTTAGTATTTTATCTAAGAATAGAGGATACAAACTTATCTTAGAGGTTCGTAGTCATTGTTTGTATAAATGAGCTAACGTAAGCATGAAAGCACAAAGGAGATGGGAGAGATAAATTCATATTAGAGTTAAGAAGAGAGCGCATGGGGTGTGTTTTTTGTGTGTAATATAGAGAAGGAGATTAATGGTTTTTAATAAAATAGAAGTTGCATACCCATTTTACTATGCAATACTCTCCTTTCTCTGGTTATTTCCATTGAAGCCCTATACATATAGTGTGTTCATGTTTTTGTTTTATATTGTATCTTTGGCATCCATGTAATGTCTGTGTGATTATTGATATGGGGTTGAAAGCCAGAGCACAAATCAAAGCCTTAATTGATTGAGCCTTCGAGAGCGAGAGTGAGTTCATTTAAGTCTTGGTGGAATGAGATTGAATGGTTTGAGTCAAAAATCCTATGCAAAGTTCAATCTTGTGTAGTGGAATTAACAGGAACGAGTACAACCGAACCAACCTTAAATTCATATAAATAAGTCTTTATTCCCTTCGGTAGGCAGTGGTCGATTGACAAAACCTACAGTTGACAGAGAAACATACATTGTTCATTTATGCAAAGTCCATCAACCGAACCAAGAGAAATTCAAAACGACAAATTTTAAACTTCCCAGTGGATGGTGATTCTGGTGGCCTAGTGGTTGGGTTCGATAGTTCTAAAATTCTCGAATTGGATTGATTATGGTATCCCGGTAGATCAGTTAACTGTGATAGTTAACATTTTGTCAACCAGATTAGAGAAAGGTATAAGGTTCATTTCTAACTTCCTTGGTGGCTTGAATTTCTTTTGGTGATTCAGTGAGTTGGTTAACACATGTGTTAATTGGTGGAGTTTTGAAGATGAAAAGTCTTCTCGATCCTGATAATTGTTGAACAGATCAACGAAATCCATTCAATGGAGACTTCGAAAATGAAGTAACTAAAGGACAAATAGGGAAATTTCGACTTAGGAAATTAAAATATGGATTTCAAACTTTAGAAAGGGAATGGTGAAGTTAATTTTATCATAGAGATCCTGGATCAGCTGAGCTTTTCACCAATTTTTGGTATTAGAGCACATGATGCTCTGAAAAAGAGATTGTAAAAGTCTTAGTTTAAAAATTGATTGTTTTGTTGTACAACCCGAAGAACATTGTTGTCGGTTGTAGATGATCCATATTTTCGAAGAAAATTGCATATTTTTGTGTTTGCAAGTATTGTTGAGATGATGAAGATACTGCAAAAATTACGAGAGACAAGTGTGCAAGGAAATAGAAATGTTGCAAAGTTGTTGAAGAATGTATGATTTTTTCTATTCAGAAGATTGAAGGGAAAGAGTCAGTGGCTAGAAGAAGCCCTCAAGCTAGTAAAGCTTGAATAGTGGAGAGCGAGGAGCAGATAAAGCTTAGAGAGAAGTTCTAAAGTAAACATGGGCCAAAGATACCAATGGACCAGGTTCATTGGAAGACCTAGGTGAGGTATTTAGCAAGGTGAAAAGGACTTTCTAAAGAGCAAGAGACATAAAGTGAGCACAATAAATCTCATAGGAAAAGGACAGTGAAAAGAAAGGCTTAGTGAAAGGGTATGCCACAAAAAAGTGAAAGACTAATGATCTGTGAAAGAAGACAGACTATAAAAAAGGATCTCGCAAAGATGGCACTTGAAATCATAAGTATTAGAAAAGTTCAGAAGAGGCAACCAACAACAGAGGCATTGATGAAAGAGATGGGGAACATGCAAGAACGCTTTCATATCATAGAGACCTCCCAAAGAAGAGGAGTTGAACCAGGTGATATGAGTAATGAAGAAGAACCATCATAGGATATGGAAGTAAAAGAGGAACATGAAAGTGTAGAAGAAAGGATCATAAAGACAATTATGAAGGTACGCTCAAAACATCAATTAGAAGTTCCTATGTATGAAGGAAGTATTAATGTAGAAGAATTGATTGAATGGATTGCAACCATGGATAAGTATTTGGAATATGAGGAGGTAGAAGATAACAAAAAGGTTAAGTTTGTTGTTACAATATTGAAAGGATGTGTCTCATTATGTTGGGATAATGTTCAGGATGATAAAAGAAAGAGAGGCAAGCAAAAGATTGTGCATGGGACAAAATGGTAACTAAGTTCAAATCCAAATTCATGCCAAGGGATCACTACACAAAGTTGTTCAAAAGGCTTCATAATTTGAGACAAAAATAAATGAATGTGAAAGCTTATACAAAGGAATTTTACAAGTTAACTATAAGGGCAAATCACATAGAAGAAGATATGGAAAAGGTAGCAAGGTATTTAAATGGTTTAAAGTTCAATGTCTAGGATGAGATTAGTTTATTAACTCCAATAATATTGGAGGAAGCCTATCAACTTGCACTCGAAGCAGAACAAAAATCCATCTAGGAAACAAATTAAGTATCCAAAAGATAGAAGTAGGTATTTCAGAGGTAAAATACAACATGATGACAACAATTTGTTCAAATTTCTGATGGAAGAGAAGGAAGTTCTCCAAGTCAAAGTTCAAGAGAAGATCATTCATACAAAAGAAGAACATTGCATTTAGAAGGTGAATATTTTTGGGTGAAGTGTTTTAAATGCAATATTGAATATGGTCATAGATCTTATGAATGCCCAAATTTTCTACATGGAGATCATACAAATCAGATTGTACAAGTTGAAGATGAAGAAGGAATAGGATCATCATTGTTGGTGAAAAGGGTATTTCTCAAGCCAAGTAAGGAGATCAAAGAGCAAATACAAAGGAAAGCTTTGTCTAGGACCACTTGCAAGTCAAAAGGTTTTTGTAAAATGATTAATGGTGGTGGTAGCACAAATAATTCAGTATCTCTTGAAATGGTTGAGTTTGGAAACGTTTGTGCATCCTAAACCTTACAAAGTGTCACGGTTACACAAAGGACATAAGATTTTGGTAGACGAACAATGCGAAATAAAGTTTAAGATAAGCGACTATCAAAATGAGGTGCTTTTTGATGTAATAACCATGGATGTTTGTCATGTATTATTGGGGAGACCTTGGCAATTTGATAAAAGAAAAATTTATTATGGGAGAGACAATACCTATACCTTTAAAAAGAATGGTGAGAGACATACTTTTCTACCATTAAAAGATGAATGCGCAACAACACAGATCAACAATCAAGCGATGATGATGAACGAGAAGGAGTTTTTAAAGAAAGAAATAGAAGTTAAAGCAGAATATGCATTTCTTGATAGGATAAAGACATTTGTTGTAGATTTTGAGGTAATTGTTTTACCTTTAGAAAATCAGAATTTGTTAAATGGGAATGAGGATGTGATTACTAGTGAATTGTCTAGTGAAATGTTGACAAGGGAAAGTATAAATGAGGCAAATGAAATTATCGCGAAAGAGAATTTTTCAGAAGAAATTGTGATGGAAAGTAATGAAGATGAAGTGTATGAGAGACTAGATGGGAGTCTCAACGAAATTTTGAAAAGTTCAGGCCAACACAGAGAAAATATGCCAGTGTTAGAAGCATCTAGAGAGACAGAGGAGTCTCAATTTTTGCAAACTGATTTGAGTGTGTGGTTGTAGGTCTTGAAGAAAATGGAGATGGACAGATACATGGAACTGTCATAAAAGAGAAAGAGGCAAAATTGTGTCATAAGGACAAAAGAAAAATAAATGAAAGTTATGGATCTCAAAAAAGCATGGGAGAGACAGACAAGGAAAACAACAATGAAGAAATTTCGACACATGAACGACAAGAGAGTGGAGAGCAAGAGGTTATCTTGACAGACAACAAGAACGTTTTGTGTGAGAAACTTCAATTTGATATTGAGATCAGTATGTGTAAATATTGTGATGAGCAGGTTGTGGAAGAGAAAGTATTTATGGATTTTAGGAAAGAAGAGCAAAAACCAGTGACTCATGAACAAGTTCATGCATATGAGGCACAAAAAGAAGTAGTAGACTGTATATATGTGGAAGAAAGGAAGAACAAAGGGAAGGGTGAGAAGACAACTTTCTTTCAAGTTTTCATGGTAGTTATCTATATGGAAGTCATTTTGATGATTAAGAGTGGGTTTCAAAATCCTAATGAACACATTGTTTTCTTTAATATGCCCACTTCATGTGCAAGTGTGATCAAAGAAGATAGCGAGAAAATTGAAGAGTTGAGTAATGAGAAGACTTCAGTTATACAAAAGAGATTGTTATGTTTTTGTAACAATCAAGAAGAAGCCAAGTTTCAAGATGAAAGCACTAAAATACGATTAAGATGAAAAGTAGGTATACATCCAACGAGCAGACCTTGGGATCCAGGAGGAAAACATCTAAAAAGGTATTCTATTTTTGTAGATGCACCTAAGTTTATTTCAAACTTTCAAGTGAAAACTACATAAATGACAGTAACATTAAAAGAACTCATGGACAAGACTCCATGAAGAGTTTTTATTCCTTGGGAGTTTGATGCAAGAGCATATTTTAAAATTGTATTTTTTCTAAAGTTTGTACAAGGTTTTATAGGGTTTCTAGAATGTTCCACATAAGGGGGAGTTGGTTTTCCTTTTAATTCCATGTAATGTAACAAATTTTCCATTTTAGCATGAAGTTAGAGAAGTTGAGTAGTTTTAGAGACGATTAGAATTTGTTAGTTCATCTTCTACATAGTGCCAACATATGTTCTTTAGCAGATGTGAGTATCAGTTCCCCCCAACTTCGAGGTCGACAAGGGTGGAAAGACTCAACCTTTCTTGGTCTCTCTATTAACCTATCGGGAGAATGGGACTCCTTCATCACAAAGCTTTGCGAAAATTCCATTATCATTGATAATGAGTCAGAGGATGTTCTATGCTGGTCAAAGAACCCAACCAGTGGATCCTTTACTTCTAAACTAGGCTACAAATCCTGGTTTGAGGACAAAAGGCCTGTAATGAAAGCCTGGTGGTGGAAACCTCTTTGGAAACTAAAATCTCCTTTAAGATGCAAGCTCATGTTATGGCTAGCCCTCAAAATCAAACTTCTCACCTAGGACAACAAGATAAAAAGGGGGTAGATTCGACCTGATTGGTGTGGGCTCTACAAATCTAATGTCGAATCTAACTTTCATGTTTTTGTCTTGTGCCCTTATGCAAGAAAAGTTATTTGATGATTAAGGATAATCTTGGCATCAACTCAGAATGGAAATCTGAAAGTTTGGAGGAATGTCTTAGGCATTGGCTAATGGATAGGTCAGCTTCTCTTTATGCAGGTCTGCCCAATCTTATGGTCTTAAATATATGGCGGGCTCGTAATCCTGCCACATTTTAGGACAAATATGTATCTCTGGAGGTCGTGGCCACTATAACTTTGAGCCAAGCAGAGGAGTTCAAATAAACTCCAAAAGAACTGAAGAAGAGAATCCCAGTTTTCCCTTCTCTGGACTTTGTGATCCCATGGAGATAATTCAATGGGGCAACGCAGGGGTAACCATCCAAATGTGGAGTAGGCATGGTCTTATTCATCGCCCAAAATAATTATGTTTATATAAAATATGCTCTGGGAAAAGGTTCTAACAATAGCGTAGAGTTGATTTTACTATGGACCCTTCTCGAAACAGCCAAAGCTCTAGACATCCAAAAACTGTAGGTGCTTGGGGACTCCAAGTTGGTGATTGACTGGACTTAGGGCAAAGCAAACTTTCAAAACATCAGTTTGGACCCGATCAAGAGAGACATAAAACTTGCTTATCTATCTTTTGAAAGGTTTTCTTTGATCCAGGAGGATCTCAGTGGCCACCCACCTTGTCCAACTAGCTCCAAACAGTTTTTTGGCAACTTACTATTTTAGCAGTTTTCAGTTCTTGAACTTCTGGGGCCATTTTGAGGGCCTAAACGACGTTTTTTCGTGATCAGGCACCTCAAGAATAGTCAAAGGCTCTGATTGTGCCCCTTAAACGAAGCTCCTCGTCGATACCTTTCAAACGAGCTATCGTTCACCCTAAACGGAGATCATGTGCAAAAGTTACGACCACGAGAAGTTGATGTACTAACTTACCCCAACGAGGCCCACATGACTTTTGGCACTTCATCTCCTAGGGTTAGGTTTTTGGATGTCTAGGGTTTTGGCATTCATATTTATTATAAAAATGCCTTCAAAGCCTCATTGTACTCATCTTCTTGCGAATGAGCGTAGCCGTCACATCTCTTCTCAGAGATAAGCTGCCACCATTCTAGCAAGCTTGTTTTCAGTCTGCATTTTACAGTTTTCATCATATTTCTTATTTAATAGAAGCCAAGTTTTAATGTATTTTTGTTATAGTTCACTGTGTTTCTATGTTAATATTATAAATTTGTGGTTTCATTTCGTTCCGCTCATAAATCCGACTCGGTTTGCTCCTTATCATTTTTTTAATGCATGTCCCCTACGCAGTCAGGGTATAGAGAGTTGGGTCTCGAGCTTGTTTCTCTTGAGGAAAACTACCCTCGCACACCCAAGAAACCGTCCATGGTGGGAAAAAATTAAGACGATAGGACATGAGATCCTTTCAAAATGTTTCTCAAGGAAGCCCTTGAGCGACAGAGGAACGAGATGATGGACAAATTTGCACAAATCCTTCGAAGATTGTCGACAAGCAACGCATCCACCTCAAGTGGAGGCGCCGCCCCCTTCAATGTTCAAATCAATTTTGATATTCCTATATTTGAAGGTCAAATAGATGTTGATGTCGTAGATAAATGGTTAAATCTTCTAGAAGGGTATTTTTCTATTCACAACTTTTCCGATAGATAAAATATTACATTTGTGCCCCTCGGAGTCGTCCCCCATGTCAAATATTGGTGGGAGACTTTCTGTGAGCAAAAGGAAATAGAGGGATCCACATTATTTGTAGTTGCACCCACTTGGGGTTCCTTCAGGGATGTTATTAAGGAACAATACTACCCTATTGGAAGTTATGACGACTTGTATACAAGATGGACCACACTATGGTAGGAAAGAGACCAAATAGTGCCAGAGTTCACTAATGTCTTCCATACCTTGCACACCAAGATGGGTATCAAAGATTATGAGCGACATCTGGTGCTCAAGTACCACGACGGTCTGCATATATACATCCATACAAAAATGGAGTGTTGTGTTGGTTTTATCACATGGGTGAGCAAAAACACAACACTTGCATGCTTAGTTAAGTCAACTAAACAAGACATAAGTTTGTGAGTTGATTAGATAACCAAACACACATGAACCAAGGAAATAAAACTAAAAACAAAAAAGAAATAAATGTTAGAGAAGCTTGCAAGAACTAGAACCATGAAAAACAAAAAATGACCAATATATAGCTACCAATGGATTAATATATTGATAGGCTAAACACCATAGAGAAAGGCAGGGACTTATGAATCCCCTTTTCCTCCTTGGGAGGGCTCTTGAGTTCCCTAATAGAGAGCTCCTCTCTTCATGCAATGGCAAGTGACAATGGTGAAGAAATGCAATACTAGTTCCCTCAAGAGGTGAGTGGAATGGCCCTTGCTATAGTGCCTGAATGATTCAAAGAGAAAGATGATTCTCAAAGAAGAATTCTTGCAGCATAACAATACCTTGAAGTTATTTTTTTTCTAGCATGCCCATGGCACATATTTATAGTGTCCATCCATGGCAAGATACAATTGGTTCATAATGTGAACAAGGGGCCTTTTAGGGCACTCCCTAGCCCTTGACCAACCTCCAAGCTAGATTTCGCTCAGATCTGAGTGTCAAATCGTGTTGGGGGTCGGACTAGAAGTAGTTGAGAGGCCGACAAGATTCATAAATGCGTCGTTCATGAGAAGTGTGTGGCTTTTCTCATAGACAATCGTGCATCTTGCGAACAATGCGCTCTGAAAGTTGTGTTAGCCTGCGCACTGTGTGTGTGCTTCCTTTGGTGAATTTGTGCACTTTAATTTTTGAACCAAGTGTATAGTTTTGTGCCTTTTTGATGGATTTTGATGTTGTAGGTGTACTAATTGCTGCTGGAATTGATGTCTTTCTTCAACCATTGTGTGCAATGCTATGAATGATTTTTTGAGTGATAACAGATGCCCCATGATGTGTGAGGTTAGGAGCATACATATAACCGAAATACATCAATGTTTCTTTTGCTGAGAGTGCCATTGTAAGGAAGAGTGAAGAGAGGAACTGCAAGAGCGATTCACCGGAGGGAGAAGAAAAACCGTGGGAACCAAACCTTTCTCTAGGAAGGAAAAAAAATCTGTATACAAACGAGGCGGGCATTCCCCATGCTCATGTCATGAAACCAAAATGTGGGACTGTAACTGAAGATGTATGATGATGTAGATAGCTGCAGCACCCTCGAGGGCAGTTGATAATGACAAATGACGGTTCTGACTGGTGAACTGGCTCTGAAGCGAGTAATGGACGACTATAAGAAGTGGTGATGACTCGTAGGAATTGATGGCCTATCAACTGTAGAGATATTCGACTAGTATGAAACAAATGCAATGGTCGCATAGTAAGACCCACTATAACATGAGAGTTTGTTGAAGTCGAATGTTATGGGGGTCAACGGAATCAAAAAGCAATGATGATTCTCTATGTGTCGTCCGAGACTCCTCATTGAAAAGGTAATGAGAGTCAAGATATTGTCGCCCTTCTGGAAATTGTGTTGATGTTGACATGAAGGGAGACGCGACGTCAAGAAGCAAAGGGCGTCTTGAAATCCATTGAGTAATAGATGATATCAGGTACAGACGAGTAACATGAATGAAGTCAAGATGTTGTGGGACTCAAGACTTCCCTTGGTCGGGGATTTGAGGGATGATAGGCAACAACCGTAAAACTGGATCTAGCGTAAAGGGGATGATTAGATATGGGGTTAAACTGTGTCTGAGGCTAACAAAGTGGGCAAACTCAGAGATCGTGGGTACATGGAGTGGGATACTCAGGGTTTTTTAACGATGTCGATATGAAAAAAAGGGTGGATGCCCCAACCAAGGGCGACATGGGTTGCTTTGCCAAGTAAAAAGAAGGTCATCGAGGATGACGACTAAAAATATATGTATATGTTGGAAACAAGGGCTTTATACAATTACCAAAGAAATAAAGAATAATTTGGGTTGAGTATACAAATATAGAAACGGATGTCCCAATGAAAGATGGCTTGGCCTGTTTAGAGCACAAGTTTGTGAAAGGGAACTAGTGGAGGGTGGGGGCCCCATGGGTGGGTTTTTGTATTAGGTAAGTTGATGGAGGACAATATGCAAATGGGAAAACTGATGGTGGATGAGATGGAGGGCGAGTGAAATTGCGGGAGTGCAGTCAATAGAACCAAGTGTAAGATGATATGACCCGAGAGTCCCTTGGGAAGGTTAGAAATATGATGAGAAGAAGTATGGGGTTCATTCTCGGAAGTGCAAAATACTATTGGGACTCCCAACCCTAGGGAGTGAAATTAACATGAGTGTCAAGTTGCCAAGGGAAACTATGAATGGGACAACTCATGTGGGGGAGAGTGCTATCAGATGACAGTACCAAAATATGGCAGAGGTAAAGATACTGCAGAGCCGAATGTAGGGACCCTAAAGGTAAATGTCAAAGGGTATGACTGGGATATGCAATTATTAATAGAGGGAGTAACTACATGCTAGTGTCATACATATACCTGAAGGGATTGTAAGCTTGTTGAACAAGTACCTACACACATGAAAACCGAATACTTGATGTGAACAATATTTGATGATAAAGAACATATAATAGTTATTTGATAAAACTGAAAGTGAGCATGCGTACCTAAACGTGGTGTGAGAAAAATGCTCCTCCAGGGAAGTGTAGATGATAACTCGGGGAATGTGAATGTGTGGATGGCAGTAAAGAAGACTAAAAACTCTACAAATGTTTTCAAAGAGAAACCTAAGGTAGGGGGGCTACGCTTAGGCGTAAAATTTCTTCAAGTATAACCCGTCGACATGTTCCTTGAGAGGGAAGCCTTTAGGAGAGGCCAAAATGTAGGCGCCTTTAGTGAGGTAATGTTGGATGATGAAGGGGTTGTGCCGTAATGACTCGAATTTTCCATGGCCGAGAGTGTCATGGGCGATATCATAGGCTAACACGAGATCACCTTCATTGAATGATTGAAGATTTACATGGTAGTCGAAGGTGGCTTTGGACTATTTCTTAGTTACTTCATTGTGTTGTAATAAAGATCGACGATCTTCATCAAGTGATTCTAAGGTCAACAAGAGCTGCTTGATTGGAGAAATGTCAGGTAAGAGCTCTATGGCAGTGCGTAATGTGGGGATTTCACACTCGATAGGGAGGGTGGCTTCAATCCTGTGGACGAGGTGGAACGGTTTAAAACCGGTGGCAGTTTTGACTGTCGTGCGATAGGCCCATAAAGCGAAAAATAACATATGATGCTAGTTGGTATTATGTTTGTTGACAATGCGTTGGAGCATGGTTTTGAGGACTTTATTGACAACCTCAACCTGTTTGTTGGACTGAGGGTAGTAAGGGGAGGCAAATTCATGGGTGAAGCCTAGTTTTGAGGAAAGTTTTGTAAAAATCTCGTTCTCAAAATGTTTACCATGATCGGAAACTATCTGTTGTAGGAATCTGAACCGGGTAATGACATAGTTGAAGAAAAAACGTGTTGTTGTGTCAACAATGTTGTTAAATGTGGGCATTGCTTCGACCCATTTGGTAAAAGAATCCACCGCCACGACAATGTACTTGTGTCCATTACTGGATGGAGGATGGTAGGTCATGAAGTCTATGCCCCATTTACAGAAGGGGTTGGCTGTGATGACTGGGTGCAGAAGAGCCAGTGGAGCTTGTGCTTTGTTTGCATAAAGCTGGCATTTATCACATCGCTTGACAGCGTGAATGCAATCATCAAACAAAGTGGGCCAGAAGTATCCTGCTCGAATAATTTTTTGGGCAGTGGACATACCCGAGAGGTGACCACCGCAAACGTTGTTGTGGCAATCATTCAAGAGTATGTCAGCCTTGCCAATGGTAAGACATCGTCGAAGGATGGTATTGACCCCTCAACGGTAAAGAATGTCCCCAATGAGGAGATATCGGGGAGTCGAATGGTGAATGCGCTAGCGATCATCTCGAGAGAGGTGAGACCCAAACTTCTGTGTACGAAGGTAGATGAGGAGGTCGTTGTACCAGGGGTCATCGGAGGGGATGACGAAGAGGTGTTCGTCGGGGAAATCCTCGTAGATGCAGGAAGCTTTGGCATTTGAGGGAAAAGTCGTAATGAGCTCGGCTAGGACCAGAACTTTCTTGCTTTTGGGAGTGGATAACTCTAGATCGTATTCCTGGAGGATAACGATCCATCGGGAAAAAAATTCGTGGATATGTCGTCGACTAAGAAAGTATTGCATGGGGTTGGAATCTGCTACAACCTTGGTAGTTCGAAGCAGAATATAATGCCATAGTTTCTGGACTGCGAAGATAACTGCTAGCATGAGTTTTCCGTCATGATTATACTTTAAGGGTGGTTCTGAAAGGTTTTTACTAATGTGGTAAATCACATGTTCATGCCCATCATCCCCTAATTGGATGAGGACTCCTGCTATTGAAACAACAAAGGCTAATAAGTAGAGGATGTAATCATGATCATAGTCTGGGGGACTAATCAAAGGGGCATTGGGTAGGGAGAATTTTAAATCATCAAAATCTGTTTGAGCATGTTCATCCCATCAAAATGGGATATCATGTCGCAATAGGCGGAGAAAACCATGTGCGCGAGTGGCGTAGTCTGAGACAAAGCGATGTAAAAAGTTGGCTTTACCTTGCAAGCTCTGCAGTTGGCATAAATTCCTAGGTTGTGGAATTTCTATGATAGCTTGGACCTTGAGGGGGTCAACAGTGATGCCGTGTTGGGAGACAATGAACCCAAGGAGGCATCTGACAGTGACATAAAAGACGCACTTAAGGGGGTTCAAGCGGATACTATACGGGCGACATCGTTAGAAAATGATGCGTAAGTCGTCTAAATGTTGGGTTCGCTTTTTAGATCGAGCAGTGAGGTCATCCAAATAAGCAAGGATGATGTGAGAAAGATCATGAAAAACGTAGGTCATGGCCCATTGAAACATAACACCTGCATTTTTTAGTCCAAAAGGCATGACGCGATAAGCAAAGGTACCCTAAGGGGTTGTAAAAGCAGTTTTGTACCAATTTGCTGGGTGGATTTGAATTTGATTATAGACGGAGAACCCGTCCATAAAGGACAGTGCTTCATGGCCAGCACAATCATCGATGATTTGGTTGATGAAAGGGGTTGGGAAGTTGTCTTTGGGACAAGCATGGTTGAGATCGCGAAAGTCTCTGCAGATGCGAATAGTTCCCTGTCTTTTGTTAATGGGGACGGGGTTGGAGACCCAAGAAGTGTACACAATGGGGTAAATGAACCCGACAACGCGTAACTTGGCAATTTTGGCTTTGATAGCCGCAAATTTGGACTGGTGTAGGGAGCATTGTTTTTGATGAACAGGGGCGATATCTGGCCAGGTGTCGATTCGATGTTCGACTATATAAGGATCGAGGCCAGGCATCTCCATATATGACCAGGCAAAAAGGTCTCGGTATTCCTGAAAGAGAGCTTTGTAAGCAATGATTTCTTCAAGGGAGCATGCGACGCCAATGGTGATCTCTTCTACAATGTCTGGTTTAATGGAAGTGTCAATTTTGACTATGGGGGAGATGTTGGCTGTGTTTTCTTCTTCAAAGGCATCGGGGGCAAGGATAGGCTTTCTGAACCAGTCAATATGCCCTGGAGAAATAAAATATTTGGTTTCGATTGCGCATAGGGAGGCTTGGATAGGAGGGTGAAAGGTCTCTTGTGAGAGGAAAAGTGCTTGATGATGGAGCACATTCCAAGGGTAATAAGGGGTAGTCAATTCTTCCAAGATATCTTCGTCGCAGTGGAAAATACAAGAATACAGGGGATCCTGGGAGATGATAGGGGGAACTGTCAACGGGTAAGTGTTATTGTCCTCAAATGGTGAGGACGTAGAGTAAACCACAATAGACAGGTATGACTGCAGAAATTAACTCAATTCCAACATATGCTATATAAACTAATGTGCAATACAAGAAAGAGGCCTACCTCGATCCAACATTTGATGATGTTCCACCATTGAGCACTTTGACCCAAAGCTTTATACCTGCGAGAAGTTCTCAACAAACAAGCAAAGCAAGTATATAGTGATAATATAAAAGGGGTTAGCACATCAGATAACATAATCCATTAATAAACATTACAAACACGCCCATGGATAATAATCATATATTTGCAAGATACCAATAGGACGGGAAAGGAGTATTTCTATTAATAATTGATCAACA